>PVKU01004492.1:39505-145754 GCA_004027475.1 Anoura caudifer | reverse complement strand
TTCCAGCATGACCTAATTCAGGCCCACAACAATTATGGTTTATTCTTAGGCAATGTCCTTCCTAAATGCTGTCACTGACTGTGCTGTTCTTCTTCAGATCCAGCATCACAGTTACGCTGGTGCTGTCTTTCTAAAACACGTATCTGATCCCTTTAATCTTAAATAACACAAGCATTTTCCAGAGGATAAAGTTCAAATCTGTTATCATTTTATACCAGGTTCTTTACTGGTTTAGTCTAATACACAGTTCTATTTCCTCACAGTCCCCTGAATTATTTCCACATTATAACCATGCAGATCTAATTATTGCTACCTGATCATTCTATTATTTTTCATGTGTCTCTGCCATTGCTGAAAGTGTTTACTTTTTGTTAGGACCTATGCTAAATCCTGCTCATACAAAGAGCACTAAGAAACAGACTTTTTTCAATGAGTAGAACTAAGCAGCTAGGTTGTTTTCCAACTATTATCAAGAGTGATTTCACAAAGAAGGACAAAATATGAGTCCTTAGTTCATTAAATACCTTTTGATTCACCTCTAGATTACTTCTAAAAACTAACACACTGCAGAGAGTTATCAAGAACTCCCATAATGAAGAAAAGGATGAATGAAAATGTCAGGAAGGAGTGTAAGCCTGCTTTATTTCCCTCTAGGCTATGACTCCTTCTGTGTCAGACACAACGCCGTGTTTATCCGGGTATTCTCAGGATTGAGAACAACTGATAGCACATATTAAGTGCACACTAAATTCTTACCTGGTGAAATAATTAAACAAAATTAGAGCCCCCATTACTGTGTTTCATTGAGTTTTACGGTGGGGACACAGTGATGAGCTATCAATCAATACAATGAATGCTGTAAACAGAGCGTATCCCAAGGTAAGAAATGGAAAAGAAAGAAAATAAAATGCCTAAACCAAATATGCATTTTTCTTGGCCTTGTGGGAGGTATCCTAAAATTTAACTTTTTATTACTGAACTGAAGTATGAATAGGGTTTTATTTTATTATTTTTTTAATTTTTAAAGGTTTTATTTATTTATTTTTTGAGAGAGGGGAAGGAAGGGAGAAAGAAAGGGAGAGAAACATCAATGTATGATTGCCTCTCCTGTGGTCTCTACTGGGTACCTGGCCTGCAACCCAGGCATGTGCCCTGACTGGGAATCAAACTGTGATCCATTGCTTCGCAGCCCAAGCTCAATCCACTGAGCTACACCAGTCAGTGCTATGAGTAAGGTTTTAGACAGGAGAAAAAGAATGTGTAAAATATAAATCAGAAAATAATATATATAAGGAAATTGATATACTTTAATCACATGTATTATGAAAAATGTGTTTTAAATTTAGTAAGGGAAAAGGATAGTAGTAGTTATACAGTTAAAAGTGATATGCACTTAATGATAAGATAGGGTGATATTGGTCAATGTACATTAATATACTTTGACTATGATGACAAAAAATTTTCAGCAAAATTTGAAATTTGATTAGAGATTCCATTATTTATTTATGAATAATTCTTGGTCTTCAGAAAGTAGATGAGCTTTCAAAGTTCAGATTTTAAATATTAGTGTTTATCAATTTCATTTAAATGTAACCACTTTCTGAGTGAAATCTCACCATTTGCAACAACATGGGTAGACCTAACTTAAAGGGTACTATACTAAGTGAAATAATTCAGACAGAGAAAGACAAATAACATGATTTCAGTTAAATGTGGAATCTAATGAACAAAATAAACCAGCAAAATTGAAACAGACTCATAAACAGTCAACAGACTGATGGTTGCCAGAGTGGAGGGGGTGTAGGGAGCAGAGTGGAAAGGTGGAAGTATTGAGAAGTACAGATTGGTAGTTACAGAATAGTCAGGTGGATACAAAGTACTGCATAGGGAATATAGTTAGTAAACCTATGACAACTATGTATGGTGCCATGCGGATACTGGAAATATCAGGGGGAACACCCAGTAAATATATGATTATCTAACCACAGTGCTGTACACCTGACACTAATAAAATATAGTATTGGGTATAAATTGTAATTGAAAAATAAAACTTAAAATAACATAAAAGGAGTCGCTGCTTTACAGAACTGAATCTGTACTTTTATTTGCTATTGTTAGTACATTTTCTCTGTATTTGTGTGTTCCTACATTCATCTATGATTTTTGGATTATATATTACATATTTTTATATAGGCTTATATACTCCACTCCTTTTGTGAGTAACTGAAGCTTTAATCACACGGTGAATCACATGGTGAAACAGCTTTGGCTGCTTAGTGTTAATGCATATCAATTTTATGCCAAAAGTCACATAGCTACATTCCATTCTGGCTCTAGGGAACAATATTAATGTATGTAGATAACACATGTAATAAACTACATTATAAAATATGGCAATGGGAGCTGTGCCTTTGGTCATGGTATGGGAGCTAGGCCTATCTAAAAAGGCTGGATAAGTATGGAAGGTTGCTTCATATGAGAGCTTGTCTGTTTCACTTAGGTTTACTGCAGAAAGGTGAACTACAACTGTATTTAAAAAGCCTTATTCTAGAGAATTCTGTCAGGACAAAGTAACTAACTATAGGAGAAAGTAGCTCTGTGCTAATATACCATGAGATTCAGAAACAAAGTGGGAATATAAAAGAATCAGCTTTCAAGATCATTGCCATCTTCAGGAATAGCACCCAGAATGGTATGCCTTATAGTGGGGAGGTGTCTTTAATAAATCCAGGAAAGCCAACATGGGAAAAATTAGAATGTTCATATACACAGTAAGGTAAGGAAATTACCGAATCATATTTCAGCAACAGGAGTTCAGAAAGATACCTTAATCCCTTTGCTTCTTTTCCTTCCAAACCCTAGGAAAACAACCAGAGAAGTAGCATAGTGATTGGAGGAAGAGGTGGAAAAGGAGATGAGAGGAGAAAAGGAGGAGGGAAAGGGAGGAAGGGAGAGAAAGGAAGAGAAGAGTGGAGAAAGGAGGAAAGAAGCAGAGGAAGAGGAGAGGGAAAGCTAGGTGGACAAATAGTGGGGAAAATAAAGACCATTTCCACTGATGGTCTGTGGACTTTTTAGATCAGGTTGGAAACGGGAGAGAATCTATACTTTGGTGAGACTTTAGAATACACTGAAAAATCTATGGGATGTGCCAGAGTTATTGACAGCAGGATAGGAGAGGAGTAGAAAAACGCAGTGGAGACAAAGTAAATAAAGCCTTTTAAACTCATACTTCCCCCTAGTAAATAGGTGAGCACATTCCACGAATATATGTAAACAGAGAAAACTTTGTGATATAAGCAAGAAACAGTAAAAAGCATTGTAGTGTGTCATGATTTTTAAAAGATCCGCTATCACAGGATGCTGGGTGGTTATACACGTGTATGTCCATTGAGGATTAAGAGTGTGTTTAGTAAGTACGTTCTTAGTATTACTCTCCTGAAAAGTAGCATGCATTTATTAATTTTTAAAAAGCAATATTATTAAGATATTAGAATTCAAAACAGACAGAATATCATGGCCTGTAATCAAGAAATACATTTGTATACATTTATTTTCCCAACAGCAAAGATGAGGTTAACATTGGCAGGAGTGAAATGGATAGAAGCAACAAAAATATACAACCAAAAGTGTTTTTCCTTTTTTATTCAAATATTATTGACCATATGTACTTGATGCTAATCTGTGGGATTCAAGTTAACACAACATTTGAGGATGAACTCACCGTGGCCCCAGAAGAGGCAAGAGTGAGTGCAGGAGGAGACGTGTCCCAATTGGAGAGTCGGGTAAGGATACCCAAAAGAGATTCCTGGAACCAGGTAAGGGTTTTGATAAGTGCCCTTACCTCTCTGCTCCTTAATATTTATATATAAGATATACTAGAAAAGTTAAAACTTCAGAGGTATAAAATTTTACAGGTTTATTTTAAAATATTGGAAATTAAATTAGGAAAATCATTTATTTTATAAACCCATGGCAGTTATTACAGAAATGATTATATGATATAAATGCAAGAAAAATAAAGAGCATAGAAAAATTCCACATACATTATCATTCCAAATTTATATATATATTCTTCTGTCAAGATAAGGAGCATAACTCCCCACTACTAATGTGGGATGAGCTGAATGTCTTTCTTCCAAAGTGCAGAGTATGGGAAGGGAGGGAAAATAGAGAGTAACATAACAGTGGGGAAATCTGGCAGCTGCTCCCTCAGCCAGGTGATGAAGTCAACATCCATATCAGTGTCATAAAAATCTGTATGCTTGACACCACAGAATGAGGACCGGCGCATTACCTCTGTGGTTCACATCTCAAAAAACCCATACCACCACTTAATCATATCAGAAACATCAGACAAATCCAAATCAGGTATAAGCTACAAAATTTTTAGTAATACTCCTCAAAGCTGAACTGTAAAGGATGTAATAAACCACAGTCTAGGATACACTTCCAAAGACTCTAAACAGCCCTGAGAACTAAATGAAATATAATATTTCAGACAGGATCCAGCAGCAAGAAAAAAGGTAGACAGGAAATCTGAAATAATGGACTTTGTGTAATAATAAGGCATCAACATGGCTTCATTAACTGTGGCAAACATACCATACCAATGTGACATGTTAATTGGAGAAGCTGAGTGTGGAGTGCACTGGAATGTTCTGTGTCATTGTCACAAGTTTTCTGTAAACCTACATTAGTTTTAAATTTAAAAGTATATTTTAAATTTTTTCAAATGTTGTGTTTATTTACAGTTCTTTTTATTAAATTTATTGGGGTGACATTGGTTAATAAGATCATACAGTTTCAAGTGTACGTATCTCTGGTTCTAGATCTGTGTGTTACAATGTGTGCCTACCACCTAAAGTCAAACCATCTCCTGTCACCATATATCGGGCCCCTCTATACCCCTCAACCCTTTCCCCTCCCCCTTCCCTTTGGTGACCACCACATTGCTCTGTGTGTCCTTTGGTTTCAGTTTTATATTCCACATATGAATGAAATCATATGGTTCTCAGCCTTTTCTGACTGCCTTATTTCAGTCAGCCCAATATTCTCAAAATCCAGCCATGTTGTCACAAATGGAAGTAATTTGTCTTGTGGCTGGCTGCGTAGTATTCCATTGTGTATATGCACCACATCTTCTTTATCCAGCCCTCTATTGAAGGATGCTTTGGTTGTTCCATGTCTTGAACACCATGAATAACACTGCAATAAACACAGTGGTGCATGTATCTTTGTGAATACATGTTTTTGATTTTTTTGGAGTAGATACCCAGGAGAGGGATTGCTGGGTCATATGGTATCTCTACCCTTAATTGTCTTAGGAACTGCCACACTGAATAAAATGTGTCTTGCAGAAGGCCTCTTTGGATTAAGATAACTTGGTGTGCTGTTTGTTTCTTGGATTTGAGGATATAGTTTTTTCGATAGGTTTGGGAAGGTTTCATAAACTATTTGTTTGAATTGGTGCTCTGGTCTCTTCTCTTCTTCTTCTGGAATACCTATACTTCTTATATTTCTTTTTTTCTGATGGAGTTAGGTGGTTCTCATAGAGCTCTTTCATTTTTTTTTATACCCAGGTCTCTCTCTTCTTCCCTCTGCATCATTTCTAGATTCTTATCTTAGATATCATCAATATTTTCTTTCATTTGTTCTGTTTCCTAAGCTCAATAGTTCATTCCTGATCTCCTTTATTGAATGTTTCATCTCTAGGAATTCTGCTTGATTCTTTTTAAAGTTTCAATCTCTTTTGTAAAGTGCTCATTTGTTTTTTTGAATATATCACATTGTCTATCTATATTTTCTTGCATCTCATTGAGTATTTTCAGAATTTCAATCCTGAATTCTGTTATTTATATCACACATTTTCATGTGTTCTAGTTTCCTTTGTGGAGACTTTTTATTTTTTTTTAATGAGTTGCCTTGCTATCTTGGTTATTCATAGTTAAGGATGGACTCCTTCTTTGTCTAGGCATCTACTGTATTAATTTGCCCTTCACTAGTAGATTTCTATGAAGAGATCTTTACTGTTTCCCAGTAGGTAGTGCTGAATCACAAGTTTTTTAAAAAAATGATGAAGTCTCAAAGCTGACCTCTTTGCTTCTGTCGGTATAGCTGCATATAGCCATGATGTTTGGTGGTGGGGCTTGTTTTGCCTTCTTGGTAATGATGACCTCAGACCTCCATAGGGTTTCCTGCCACATGCCACAACTGAGAATTAGTCACAGAGGGAAATAGTGATTCTTACATAACATTTATCAGATTTGGAGATAATGTGCTTGGAAACCCAATACCAAGGGCCAGGTGAGTTTGGAGAGTTTAAAAGGCGTTAATATTCTGTGGCAACATTCTTTTTTTGGAATGCTCACCACCCAGCAGCTGACAGTTATGGCAGAGCCCATGCTCTGTGTCCTTGCCCAGGCCTCTTGGCTGGTCCTGCCACAGTCTTCACCTTGGCTCCTGCAGCAGTGCCTACCAAGACTCTGCTTTTCCTGGCCAAAGCAAGTGCCCACTACAGCCGGTTTCCTCCCCTTTTCTGGCCTCGCTCACCATGAAGTCTGAGCGTAGGGCTGAGAATGGGGCCATCTGAGCTCTCTCCCTTTCTCACCTCCCTCAGCTGTTCTTGTTTGCGCAACTTGAGTTGCTTCAGCATGTGGATTCAGTGTGTGGACCTCTCAGGTATGCCTGTATGTTGAGCAAGGAATCATTTGTTGAGTTAAAGCTGATCAACTTGTTGAAATTTCATGGGGAGAGACCAAGAGGATCTCTCACAATGTCACCATTCCTCTGACATCACTCCTTCTTACAGTTCTATTTTAACGTGCTTAGTATTTTCTATTTTACTTAACATAATCTAATAATGTTCAAATGTCATTAAATCATAATGTCTTTTAAATTAGCATTTATTTTCATATTATGGTTGTATCATATGTTGTCTATTTAGTAATTTTGACTGTTGGTCATTTTGATTGATATTAAGGTTTCTGTTTTTTAAAACAGTGCTATAGTAAACATTTTGTACATAAATTGTTCTAACTTCAGGTTTTTGCTTATTTAGGTTTTGATATTAATTTCTGTCTTTTTGAAATCAATGGGTCTGAATTAGGTGTTGATTTAGACATTCCAACTGATCTTTTAAATTTTAAATTACTATTTCCTAAAATACAGTTTTTAAGACTAATACAGCTAGAGCTTCAGGTAGCTTAAGTTAAAAATAACCCCAATTATTTGTTATTTCTTACCTTATACACATGATTCATGTAAGTTAAACATGAATGCAATACATTTTAAAAAGAAAGACAAATCCAATTTATTGATAGGACAGTAATACCAGCTATGAGAGGGGACCCCAATAAGCTGGAAATTATTTATAAAAAGTTGTATATTTACTTTTACATGTTTAAACTTCTGTTACCTTCAAACTGCTCTCCATTTGATGCAATGCACCTATGGTTACACTTTTTTTCACTCCTCAAAACAGTTTTAGAACTTGTCAATTTTGATGCCTTTTAGTGCTTCTGCCATTTTTTGTTTCACCTTTCCCACATCTCCAAAATCCCTTTGAAGACTTTTTTATCTGGAGATACAAAAAAAAAAAATGTTTCTTGGGGCAAGGTCTGATAAATAGGGAGGGTGGAGCATGGGAATCATGCCATTTTTAGTAAAAAATTGCCGAACGAACACTAACCATGGTGAGGGTAGTTGTGCTTGTAAATCACCCTTCACGATATGGGAAAATGGACTGAAAGAGTCTTAAAAAAATTCACAGAAGCTGAACACAGTCTGTCACAACAACATCAGCTGGTGCACTGATACAAATGGGTTCCTAGAACACTTACCCATCAGGGGAAGCCTGTACTACAAGGGCCCGCCTACCAGAAGATAATTCCTATTTTAGGGAGGTGCCTCCTTGTACTTACCTTTCTTTTCTCCTACCCTTCTGCTATCCTTCAGGGTTGGATCCTCTTTGAGTCCTGAATTTTCTACCTGGATATTAGAAAGGCCCAGCACCATGGGTATTAGGCCCAGCACCGTGACACTGCCTCATCCTGAATCATGATGTTGCTGTTCATATATGAGGAATGGGTTGTATCCCAGAATATCAATACCTATGTATGGTATTTGTTTTATTCTGTGGTTCAACTTATACCTTTCTGGTGCTACATTTTGTTCATTGGAAGCAGGCTTACAATTTGTTTATTCAGTACCCTTGATAGTCTGACACTTTTGCCTTATTTTCTTCTAAAACCCTTTTCAAAAGCAATATAGGTGAGATAGTTACATATGTGCTTCATGCCACTTAGAATAAAAATATTAGTAATGCTCCAGGTTAAAAAATATGCATTCTAGATATAAAATATATGGTCAAATTAGTCTGACCAGTAAAATAATTTTGATTTCACTCTACATTATGTATTACCTATCTAAACTTCAACATATTTACCATGAATTTAACTTCTTTTAGAAAATCATGATAAGTAGCCTTTGCAGGAAATGTCCAAAAACTTAAAACTGTTCTTAGGTTTTTCTCTCTCTAGTTAAATAATAATTAACAGACTACTAAGAAAATAGCTATATTGCTCTAAAATAATGTTGTCTGTTTTAATCTGGGGCATCAGTGATCTTGGTGAAGCTCATGATAATATCCCAAAAGAATAATCTAACAAAGGAATATGATCAGAAAAAAATGTTACCAAATTATTTGTCAATCATCCATTATATGATAAAATGTTTTAATTAAATAAAAGAAATGTAGGTGTCCAAACATCTACTATAAACCAACATAGAATTTTGTTGAAGAAAGTGAGTTTGGCTTGTTGGAGGCTACATTTTTAAAATGTGTTCTCCTCCTTTCTTTTAACAATTTGGGATGTCTCTTTAAAAAAAATAAAAAAGAAATAATGGTCTCCAGAACGTGATGGTCATTTTCTATTGTACCACTTGTCATAGAACAGAATAAAATAACTTCAAACTACTCATTTCCATCAGAAAAAAAATGAAATGCTCCCAGTAAAAGCATCCTCAGAATGTTGATAGTAGGGTTTGCGAGCAAACAATGGGCGAGTGAAATCAGAAAGCAGTGCAGAGTGAACACAGTCATTTATTCAGGTAATTAGACAGGGCATTATGCTCAAGTGACTGCTGTAATTGTTTTGAGGTCAGTAACTGAAATTCGTAATTAAATACACTTTGTTTTTAGTACGTGAATAATCATGCCTCACTCTTCTATCTATTGGGCATCAGAAAAATGTTAAAAGAAGTTAAAGCAAATTTTCAAACAAGAATTTTTTTTTAAGTTCAGAAGTCCAATTTAAAATTTCTTAAAATTAATAAAAGTTAGAAAGTCATATTAAAATGTGATGTTATGCATTCACCAAGTGCCTTGACATATTTAAACTATTGGCTGAAGTAAAGAAATGCAGTTTATCTTATATATGCCCATTCTTTTTGCTAATTTGGTATTCTCATTTTCTATTTTTTATGTCATTTCTATAATACAATGATATATATCCTGGCTTTGCTTGTCCATCTATCTGAAATGTACATAATCCTAAAAAAATTAGAAAAAAATAGAAAATAAAGTTGATAGATCATATTCCATTTACTATACATAAAGTACCCAGCACTATCTTATTGATATTAGTTAATATAGATGATTCATTGTTGAATCCTGGAAAACTTATAGCCTAGTGTTTTTCAAACTCTTAGCTCCCATGTTTAAAGGTCACCTTTAACCTACACCTTTTTATACTTAGATAGTTATAAAGCTCTTTTTTGTAGATTAAAAGGATATCAGTCTTAGAAAACCAAACAGAATTGGGGTTACCTCTGATATATGAATACAAGACTATTTTAGATACATGAAAAAAGTGTAAAATTTTATAATATTGTAGTATTATTAGCAGATCTCTCACTTTATAATCAAAAGAAAGTATGAACGCAATCCAAAAGATAAACCTATAAAGAGTAGCATTCTTTATAAGTTTAATGTACATCTCAAAAATTAATTTTTATTCTTTCAATAGATACCTATTAAGTGGCATGAGGTATAGCACTGATCTGCCTTGCCTGCTTTCAAAGAGTGTGAAGTCTCATGCAGAAGATCGATAGGAAAAACAGTAATGATGGGGATTAATAACTGCTGGAATCCCAGCTCTTGAACAAGGCTTGGCACATTGTAGGCATTCAAAACCTGTGTTGAATTAATTCAATATGCAGTCTTTCACTTACTTGTCCATCTATTGTATCATCTTCCTCTTTGGTCATGAAGTTGATTCAAATATTAACCATATGCACTTTCTCACAATGAGTACCCATCAGTATCCAGAAATTTGTGATAACATTGAATCAATGTTATTGTGAGTTATGGAAAAAATGTTACAGAAGAGAGTGTAACATAGCCTGAGGTACAGGAAAGGTCAGGATACTTTCAAAGAGAAAGTAATTCCTAACTTCAGGCACTGACAGGAAATGTGAGTGTAGCAAGCAGGCAAGTAGTTGAGAAAATCAGAAAACAGCATCTGCGATGGCCGGAATATGAATCATTTGTGAACAGAGTTCTAAAGTGTAAGACCTGAAGAAGAAAAGAAGAAGGAAGAAAAGAAGTCAGAATCTCTTCCAACATCCCCTTAGGCCCAATGAATTTGATATCAAATATTCTCTACAGCCAATGGAGAAGTCAATCATGTTAGTCATCAGTTATATTTATGTTTCACAAACATTATTCAGCTCACAATAGCAAACAATTAGAGAAATAAGTCTGAATCTAGAGATACCTAATGAGTCACAGTAATCTGCATGACAAAGAAAGCTCCTGGCAGTAATGGAAAAGGAAAGGTATGGTTGTGCTCAATATCAAGGATGTAGAAAAAATAAGATTCAGTCATCAGGTGCTGTCAATGAAGTTCCTGCTGTTCGCAGCTAAGAGAAAGTTGGTTCTGTTAATTTAGAAATAACATACATCATTTGAGAAGATTTGCACAGATAGAATAAAGTTTTATTTTTACCATATGGTGTTGAACAATATCTCTGTGATATGCAAGTGAGTTATATGCTGAAAATAATTTGATACATGGATTTGTAATGGTCCATTTGTAAATCTTAAACTAGAATTTAAGCTTTAGGGATGCCTTGCCTAGAATTGTTGCAGTCACAAGATGGGACGAGATTTCTCTGATAAGCAGTTAGTGGGAAATAAACTGTGGCATGTGCAGAACATGCAGGGAAACATGAGGGGAATTTACAAACATGGAAGTGACAGCAGAGTGCTTGTTTGAGACCACTGAAGAAATTCAAAAAACCAAGAGATAAAAGCACAGTATCAAAAGTTGTAATAATGCGATCATTGTGACTAGCAGAACACACACAAAAAATGAGGTCTCTGATCAACTCTTTCCTAAAGTAGTTTTAATGTAGTAGTAGGTGTATACATTAAATCAGACTGACTAAGGGAAAGAACATTTTAAAAAAATGAGAAAGTGAAAAATGTGAGCTTGGGTGGAATGTTCAACAAGCACATTTGAATGAAAATAAAGAAACTAAATGGTATCTTGAGTCAAAAATTAATGTTTAAGGTACAAGAAAAATCGCAATGTTTATATACAGATGAGAACCAAAAGAGGAGGGGAAGTTTAATATGATTTCCAGGGAAGAGATAACAATGAAATCTTTGAGGAGACGGAAACTGTGAGATACAGGCGCATGAGGTGTTCATCTTAGGCAAGGACAGGGACATGCTTTTCACAGGAAAGACCTTGGCAGTTGACCGTTTCATTTCCTGAATGACTTTTCTTTCTGTTTGTTTTTGGCCTAGTAAGCCAGGGTATCTGTTGGGAATGAGGAGAAAAAGCTAGATGTATAGGAGCCTGTAGGTATGTGATAAAGCTTAGGAATAAGTGAAGGTCAAACTTGCACATGAGATGGTGAAAACATTTTCTCTTAGAAGAAATACACACACATATATGTTTTATTGATGATTTATTTACTTTGATTGCAATACTGCAAATTACTTTCTGTTGTAACTTTTATGTGTCTGTTGGCTTTCAGAATTCTCCGACTTCCTTAACACCTAGAAAATCCCAGTGGGAGCATGCATAAGTGTGAGCGGAGGATTAAATGTAGGAAGAGAGAGTCTCCGTGTTGTGCCTCAGGGGCACGGGTTCCTCTTTGCAACTCCCTGCAGCAGCCAGGGCATGGTTTCAGGCCAAAAGAAGCTGCCCCGGGGCTGGCACAGCCCCTACCTGCTGATAAATCCCTTTCCTTTCTGCTCTCTTGGCTCCTCTAACAGCTTCGTAACTGATTTCTTGCATGAAATCCCTCTCTATATGAAATCTCTCTAGAGTGATTTCTGTATTCCGAATTGACACTAATCGATACAATTGCCAAGAAACAAATTAGAATTTATACAATTTATTGTTTGAATGCAGTATAAATCAAATATAATTAATACATATATTTGCATTGTAATTGAGCAATTAAAAAAATCATATCCAACTTCCCAGTTCTAAGTTTAACTGAACCCAATCTAAATACAGAACAAGCATCTCATGTTACAAACTGGCCATCAGAATTGCATCAGAATTTCATTATCAAAAGGTTTTTGTAGTGTTTCATGAGCCACATAAAGTAATACACCACCCATATTTAATGAAAGGTGAACTGCATTTTTTAATGTAGTGTTTTCTCTTAAATTATGATTGCTACTTAACCTGTTTATCACCATGTATTGGCCCTTTTATAATGATCTCACCTCTTTTCTAAAACAGAATATATGTTTATTTCAGTTAAATGTTTATTTTCTTGGGGTTCAGAAAATGAACAAACGTTTTATTTTCTTTTTGAATTAACACATTCATCACTTCACATATTTACCTTTGTGTATGTGTGCAAGAACATTTAAGTTCTATTCACCGGCAAACTTCAGTTATATAATAGTGTTAACTAACTGTAGTCTCCAAGTTATACATTAGGTCATCATACTTATTCACTTTACAACTGAAGGGTTGGTACCCTTTTACCAACCTCACCCTATCTTGTCCCCTGCCCCCAGCTCCTGGCAACCAATTTCTACTCTCTGTTCTTATGAGTTTAATTTTTTTGTGGGTTCACCTATAAGTTATGCTGTACAGTATCTGTCTGTTTTTCACTTAGTGTAATGTCCTCAAGGTTTATCTATCTTGTCACAGTAACAGAATTTCCTTATTTTTAAAGGCTGAATAATAATATTATATAGCCCTGGCTGGTATAGCTCAGTGGATTGAGCAAGGGCTGTGAACCAAAGGGTCGCCAGTTCGATTCCAGTCAGGGCACATGCCTGGGTTGCAGGCCAGGACCCCAGTGGGGGCCACGTGAGAGGCAACCACACATTGACATTTTTGTCTCTCTCTTTCTAGCTCCTTTCCCCTCTCTCCAGAGATAAATAAATAAAATATTTTAAAAGAATTAAAAATATTATATCTATAATCTATTATATAATATATATAATCCATTACATACATTATATCTATACACACATTTTTAATCCATTCATCAGTCAGTGGACACTTAAGTTCTCTTTATACTTTGGCTGTTGTAAAGATGGAACTCAAAAAATCTCTTAAAGATAGTGATTAAGTTCCCTGCAGATATACCCATACCCAGAAGTGGATCGTTTGATCATCAGTAACTCTATTTCAATTTTTTGAGGAACTTCTGCACTGCTTTCCATAGTTGCTGTACCAGTTTACATTCTTATTACCTGTGTTCAGGTGTTCTCTCATCTTCACATCCTCACCAACACTTGCTAGCTATTGTTTTTTTGAATAGCCACCCTAACAGGTATGAGGTGAGAGCTCATTGTGATTTTGACTTGTATTTCCATGATAATTAGTGGTGTTGACCACCTTCTCATGTACCTATTGGCAATTCGAATGTTTTCTTTAGAAAAATATTTACATTCGGATCCTTTGCCAATTTTTAATTGGGTTATTTGATTTTGATTTTGAGTTGTATGAGATTTTTAAATATATTTTGGAGTTAACCCCTTATAGAATATGTAATTTGTAAATATTTTATTTCATCCATAGGTTGCCTTTCATTTTGATGGTTTATTTTGCTGTATAGAAGCTTTTGAATTTGATGTGATCTCCTTTGTTTGTTTATTTATTTATTTAGTCATTGCTTTCAGGGTCAAATGCTAAAAAAATGACTGCTGACACTGATGTAAAAGAGCTTACCAACTGTGTGTGTGTATGGGTGGGTGGGTTTTTTTTTTAATTTGAGTTTTACAGTTTCTGGTCTTTCTTTACTTTGAGTTTTTTTGTGTGTGTGTGTGCATAGTATTTGATAAAGTTCACTTTCATTTCTTTGTATGTGGCTCTCCAATTTTCTAACACCACTTATTGAAGAGATAATGCTTTCCAATTATTTATTATTGACTTCTTTATCACAAATTAATTCACTATATATTCATGAGTTTATTACTGCCTTCTCTATTCTATATTATTGATCTATATGTCTGTTTTGATTACTATAGCTTTTTAATATAATTTGAAATCAAGAAGTGTGATGTCTCTGGCTTTGTTCTTTTTTAGGATTGCTTCTGGATTTTTAGGATCTTGTATGGTTCTGATAGGGGAGCTCAAGAGTCAAGAAATTTAGTTTCAGGTAATAGTTGATAAGCCTAGTAATTAATGCATGTAAAAAGCTTTTGTTTCAGGAACTGCAGGTGCGGCCCACCCTGACTCCAGGAAACCACAAGCAATTGACCTTTGTGCTCCAGAGGAGACCAGAAGCAATCAAGGTGGTATCTGAGCCATTGTGTTCCAGGAAGAGACAGTCTGCTACCCAGGACATAGATAAAGAAAATCACTAGTTGGAGGATGAAAGGATGTTAGGGAAGTGCTTTTTATCTGATTAACCTCTTTCCTGAATTCCAAATCCCTTACCTACACTTTTTTCCCCTTGAATTCCACACCCCTTACCTACACTTTTGCCATCTTATAAAAAAAGCTGACTTGAAAGAAAATGTAAGATGGTCCATTAGGGTACAAACTTGCTGTCTTCTCAGATTGCCAGCCATCTGAATAAAAGGTCCACAAAGATTCAATCCCTGTCTCTGCTTATTGGGTCTGGTAGGTGATAGGCAGCCTAAATGCCAGTTTCCATGGTTTCAGTTCTCTAAATTTTAGAATTTTTTTCTTTAAATAGATTACTATGCATATTAATAGATCACCAACAAAATATGCAATATCACAATGTAATTTACCTTGGCTGTTTAAAGCACTTGTGCTCAGAATCTGATCATAGGTATAATTTTCCATATGGGCGAGGTCAATTTTTACAGAGAAAACTCTATTCTGTTGTTTCTACCTGTATTCTTTACACTACCCAATTATCTTGTAAAGGCATAACTGTATTAGTTATTTATTGCTGGGTTATAAATTAACCAAAATACGCATTACTGATTCACACAGTTTGTGACATGGCTTCCGTTATTGTGAGAGACACAAGACAGAGACGGAGTGTGTGAGTGAAGGAGCTATGATTTTTTTTTTTTTTTTTTTTTTTTTTTTTTTTTTTTTTTTTTTTTTTTTTTTTTTTTTTTTTTTTTTTTTTTTTTTTTTTTTTTTTTTTTTTTTTTTTTTTTTTTTTTTTTTAGTAGTCGTGGAGCTTCCAAACTGAAAGATACAGGGCAAATTTTATAACTGTCAAAGAAAACCAGAGCTGAACAGTACTTAAAGAGGTAAAGACGGATTTTATTCAGGACTACTGCAATAGGGAAAAAGAGACCTTCATATAAAACTGGGCTCAATTCCAAGCACAGCATGGGCAAATAGGAATTTATAGCCAAGAAACAAAATAGCTAGGAAATTGGTAAAAAGAAATACCAGAGGTAAAAGGGTTCTGGCTAACCTGTCCTAACAGATGAAGACATGCCAAGGTAACTAGAGATTACCTGGGGGGTGTTGGAGAGTCAGGAACCTGGTCAGCATTGAATGTTGAAGGTTTTTTCTAAATTGTTAAAACTAGATTTTACAACGAATTACACACATTGGCTTAGGATAAGCTTGGTCAAGTAAAGAATCTTTGTCACAACCTAATCTTAAATTCACATTCTATCACCTTCGCCATGATATTCACCACAGAACAACCCTGTCAAAATGGGAGAGGGGGTTAAAGAGTATAAATAAGAGTCAGTGGGGACCATTACGAGTCCATGGAGACTGCCTACCATACTGCCCCCTGCGTAGTACTGGCCCAATAACAGTACGGTGGTTTTGAGAAATGGCAGTTGGTTAAATATATACTTTTAGAAACAGCAGAGAGTAACCAGAGGTAGGGCGTGAGAGGGATAACAGGGGAAGGGCCATCAAGGGACATGTACAAAGGCCACATGGACAGAGCCAAAGGGGGCAGGTTTGAGGGTGGGAAGTGAAAACGGTGGGTGGGGCGGGGACACGGTGGGGTGAAAATGGAGACAATTGTACTTGAACAACAATAAAAAAAAGAAACAAATATCAAAATTCAGTAAAAATTACCTACAACCATTTCATCTTTAGCATTTTCTTTTTTTATGAAAATCAGAGTAGGTATGCATCAACATTTTTTTTTATCAAAAGTGATAAACACTTTTAAGTTGAGAGAGAAATATTTTCAATTTTGTACCTAAACAGATCATAAAATGAAAGACTCCTGGCTTGTGATTTAATAGCTTTTAAATAAAAATCACTAATAATGTGTGTTTGAGTTTACAATTTCCTTTGGAAAGCTGTTATGTTGTATATTTAAAAGCTCACATAATTCAATAAATGCAAAATAAATTGCCAAATAGTTGAGATTTAATGTAAGACTATAAATATTTCTATTAAGTATATAAAACCAGTGAAAAAAAGATGCATCATGTCTTAATATAGGGGGGCATTTTAATTTTGTTTTTTTTAAATGGGATTTAAATAAGCTTGAATTGAAGATGCTATCATTTTTATTACTCCTTCTAAATGAAACAGACATTCTTTATTTCTCCAATAGCTATATAAAGTATTTATATTTATGACTCCTCCACTTTTTTTTATATTGCCAACTAAAAACTTAGCTCATTTTCTTTTGACTTTTCTTCTTTTACTATAAATATCTTTAAGGCTGTACATTTATATCAAGTCCCACTTTACCTTCAAAGCACAATATTGTAAATTTCATTAAAAATACAATTTTCATTCAATTTGTAAATTCCACTAAGAGTATACCTTTTCACAGAGGTGATATTTAGATAGATTTGTTTTTTGTCTCTTTCCTCTTTCTTTTTAAAAAAATATTGAACTTCTTGGAGTGAAATTGGTTAATGCAATTTCCTGTTTCAGCTGTGCCATTCTATGATACATCATCTGTGTAACATATTGTGTGTTCACCACCTAAAGCTGTCTCCTTCCAACCCCATTCGTCTACCCTTTACCGTCTTCTGCCTCCCCCACTTCCTTCTCTTTGGTTATCACCAGGATATTGTCTGTGCCTATCCGTTTTTAAATTGAATTTATTGAGGTAACCCTGGTTAACAAAATTATACAGGTTTCAGGTGCAAAATTCTACAACATATCATCTGTACACTGTATTGTATGTTCACTATATGTGGGATATGAACTGAAATTCATAGACACAGACAACGATATTATGGTTATCAGAGAGAACAGAGGTATGGGGGAGTAGTAAAGGGGAAAGAGGGTCAAATATATGGTGATGGAAGATTTGACTTTGGTTGGTGAGCACGCAGTGCAGTACACAGACCATATATCATAGAAATGTACAATTGAAACACAACCTGGCTGATGTGTCTCAGTGGACTGGGCACCAGCCTGTGAACCAAAGGGTTGCAGGTTTGATTCCTGTCAGGGCACATGCCTGGGTTGCAGACCAGGTTCTCAGTTAGGGTGTGTGAGAGGCAACCACACATTGATGTTTCTCTCCCTTTCTCTAGAAATAAACACATTTATTTAAAAAAAAAACAAAACTACACATTCTTATTAACCAATGCTGCCCAAATAAAAAAATTTAAAAAAAATCTAAGTATTTAATCCACTTGGAGTTTACCCTGAATATAATGCAATGCTTTTCAAATATATTGCAAAAACAAAACAAAACACACAAATTTCAAGATTTCATGATCACGATTTCTGGGTAACAGTTCTAGATTTTACACTTTACCAAACCTCAGAAAATAAAGATTATTTAGGTGCAGGTGATCTATAGACTGCACTTTGAAAGCATGAGAATCATGAATTTACTTTGTAGAATTTCCAATACACCAACGTTTGAATCATTTCAATAATATGGAATACACTAACTCCTCTGTGTGTCCAGCAAAACAGCAGAAGAATAAGACTGGGTAATACACAAACACATAAACACACACACTACTTAATTGTAGAACTGGATCACTTCATTATTTGAATTTCTAGAACTGTATCATCCTGGCTTCATCAATGAAACAAAATTACTAACTATATAAACTAAGGGGTTTGTAGTAAGGATTTAGCTTTATGCAACTATGAGAGCTGCTGTCTTGTGCTAGGCTGTAGCACTAGGACAGGAATTTGATAAAAAGGGTGGGCTAATTTGCTTGCTAAGTATAAAGTGTGGAGGTATTTAAGCAAACTGGAACTTAAGAGGGAAAGCTGGAACCTGTGTTACTCTCTGACTCTGTGAACCTTCAAATAACAACCAGTAAAATATTCTGGTCACTTTTTTTTACCTGGCCTATGAGATGAAGTTGAAGGGACTATGGGCCCAACAACTCTTCATGGTTGGAAAATGCTGGCTCAGGAGTCAGAAAAATGAGATGGAGATACCACTTCACAATGGTCAGAATGGCCATCATAACCAAAACAATAAACAACAAGTGCTGGCTGGTTGTGGAGAAAAGGGAGCCCTAGTGCATTGTTGGTGGGAGTGCAGACTGGTGCAGCCACTGTGGAAAACAATATGAGATTTCCTCAGAAAACTAAAAATGGAACTGCCCTTTGACCCAGCAATTCCACTGCTGGAATTATACCCTAAGAATCCTGAAACACCAATTCAAGTGAACCAATGCACCCCAATGTTCAGAGCAGCACAATTTACAGTAGCCAAGTGTTGGAAGCAACTTAAGTTCCCACCAGTAAGTGAATGGATCAAAAATCTGTGGTACACTTGCGCAATGGAATTCTATGCAGCAGAAAGAAAGAAGGAGCTCCTACCCTTCACAACAGCATGGATGGAACTAGAGAGCATTATGCTGAGTGAAATAAGCCAGGTGGTAAAAGACAAATACATACAAGTGGAGCTTATAAGTGGAACCTAATCAACAAAACAAACAAGAAAGCAAAATATGTCCAGCAACACTGAAATAAAGAACAAACTGACAATAACCAGAGGGGAGGTGGGAGGGGACAATGTGGGGGAAAAGGGTAGCGTTGTCAAGGAATATGTATAAGGGACACATGGGCAAAGACAAAGAGGGTTAGGATCAAGGGTGTGAGGTGGGGATTGTGGCAAGGGGTTAGTGGGGGGAAAGGGAAACAACTATGCCTAAATGAAAATAAAAAGAAAAAAAGAAATGGGAGTTGGAGTTGCTGAGAACTGATGAGGCCATAGATCAGTGACAGCGTGGGTGAACTTTTAAGAGTAGCTGGTGTTTCTTGCCAAGCTTCTGAGCTTAAAAAGGACATGGCTTCTGCTTTTTAAATGCAAAATGTGTGTAAAATGTGTCTCGTGGCTGAAACTAACCTGCAACTATTTGTCCTTTTAAAATGGGCATACCACAATCCACTAAGTTGTACCAGCTGTCAATTTGGCATCCCTATGCACCACTTACCCATGTTTAAATTCAAATTAAGGCAATGCCAAAATGTTGATGACAGCTTTTAATCCTTCTGTAGGTATGTAGGGTATGACAAAGTAACCACGATTTCTAAGACAGCTTGCAAAAATGGATCAATGTTAAAGACAACTAATTGATACTGAATTTGGCTATCTCACAGAGAGCAGTTTGATGAGTGGGTGAAGCCTAAGAACATGCTGGGTCCTAAGTGATTTAAATAAGTTTATAATAAAATAATTATAAAATTTAAAAAATTAAAATGGACACTTCTATTTCTTACACAAACAAACAAACAAACAAAAAACGGATAAATGTGAGAGGAAGCTACCTACTACTGAACTTGACTACATGGAGCATAGCAGTTTTGTCAGTATATAAAATCCCAGGACGTGCTAGGTCCAACATGAATTTTAAAAGTGTAGAATAAAATAACTAAATTGTAAAAAAAAGAAAACATAATGCAAACTTTCTTGCTTAATTGTATACGCACTAGAGTTGTACCCTGAAAAGAAGACACACATTTCTTTATCTTTGTAGAAGTTCATTCCTCTTGCTGACTCACATTCCCCTTTCTCCTTTAATATTCCCAGTATCCATTGACATATACAGTTAACAGCTATTAATATATATTTTGTAAGATAGCATGGGATTGAGAGAGGAGAAAAAATGATAAAATATATTTTCAAATATATTTATATAAAATAAGAAATACCTTCCTTTTAACCATTAAAATCCTTGTTTCTGCAACTAGTATGGCCAGAGCTGCTATTTATGACTACCTTCTGCTACTACTCATTTCGTATTATCTTTGGTGTTGAAAAAAACAAACTTCTCAGATACTCATGATTCTCTGACAGGTACAGTGCCTCAGGTTTTGGATGTGTAAATGTTTCAACTGCAAGGATATTAAAGACTTTATTTTGAGAGTACCTGTTTCATGAATTTTCTCCATCATATTCCTTGTAAACCCGACTTCCAAAACCAGGGAATGCACTCCTTCTGAGTGAGTCCAGCAAATTATCAAAACAAAAAAAGGGGCTGTGTATGCATATATATTTAATTATTTATATATTTATATATAAATATTATTTCCACATTAATAACTATACTATTGCCTTAATTCATATATAATTCTATATAATCTCATATATAAAATTATCTCAAATGTTATTTTCATGTAAATAACTAAACTATTGCCTAATTCAAATAAAATTTATTATTTATCTGTATGTGCTATGACATGTAGAAAGGAAAGCCCAATCTTTGCATTTCTTTTATATCCCTACTGATTTCGGAGTTAAATCCCCATGCAAATAGTCATCTACCATTAGGGCATAAGCAAGGGCAAAGCAAGAATGGCTAAGTCAGCCCTGGCTGGTGTGTCTCAGTGGATTGAGTGCTAGTCTGCCACCAAAGGGTAGCAGGTTCAATTCCCAGTCAGGGCTCACACCTGGGTTGCAGGCCAGGTACTCAGTGAGAGGTGCATGACAGACAACCACACATTGCTGTTTCTCTCCCTCTCTTTCTCCCTCCTTTCCCATCTCCAAAAATCAATAAATAAAATCTTAAAAATAAAATAAATTTTAAAAAAATCTGTTAAAAAAGGATAGCTAAGTCATATTGACAGACCAATGACACTAGGTATCTTAAAGTTTCGCTTCTGAATGACATTCTCCTTTCGACAGTCAGATTTATGTTTCCCCAAATTATAAATACACTGTCATGATTGTTTTCAAATAGTTGAAACTGAATTTTGCATATAGTATACTCTCCAAAGAAACCAATGAACCTAAGTGCTACATGCTAAAGAAGTTAAAGGAGGAAGAAAGTCATGTCAGCTGCCAGGACCGGCATTTTTCACCAAGAAATACATGATGCAACTTTTATTCCTGGCATGTGCTCTTAGTATGAAGAGGACTGCTCACTATCAAAAATTTTTTGTTATTAATAATCTCTTTTTTTCTATTCTGGTAATTGCTAAGGTTCTAAAATTGCTAATTTTCTCTTTATCCTGATGTTTCATGGATATTATCACATGCCTCATGTAAATGTATTTTTATTCATTGTTTTTAGTATTTGGGCTGTGCTTTTTTAGCTCAGGAGTCCTTAGGAAATCTAAATGATGACTTCTTCAACTTCACTAGCATTTCTACTCTTTTCTTTCAAAATTTTTAATTTATATTGGGATCGCTCAATCTAATCTAAATATCAGTGGACAGAGATTAACTATTTTATTCTCTTTTTTTTAAAAAAAAATATTGATTTGAGAAAGAGAGAGACATCAGTTTTTGTTGTTCCACTTATTTGTGGATTCATTGGCTGATTCTTGCATGTGCCCTGACCCAGGGACCAACCCTGCTACCTAGGTGTGCATGGACAATGCTCTAACCAGCTGGGCAACCCGGTCAGGGCCTTTTTCATCCTTTTTTGTTTTGGGGGCTTGTCTATTGAGGTGGAACATTTTTTAGTGTCCTGTGACTTGTCAGCCTCAAAAGCTAAAGCAACAATAATCTGCTGGCCTTTCTCTAAGTATTTATATTATTTTTAGTTTCTTTTTAATTTGCTTACCAAGAGAGATAATTACAGATAATCTATGACTTCTTATTTGGACTGTGATGTACTCTTTATCATTGTCATGTGTTGGGAATAAAGAAAATGCACCGGATTGTGATGTTACTCTGCCATTTAAGCCAGAAGCCCTTTAAGTTATCTTTTAACCTTTCATTTGTTAGCTTTTTTCTTTTAAAACACATTTCGTATGTATTAGGTTTTTCTCACTTTCCATTTTTTCTTTCTATAAAAATCTCTCATTACAGTGTGCAATTTCAATGGCATATTTCAAACTTGCATTTATAAGCATATTTCCCACTCTGATGCATTTCCTGTAAATTCACGTTATCGCATCTCTATACATTTAACTGTTGGCACTAGTGTACCTTATGTTTGATGACAGTTGCTCAGCTATATTTGCGTACAATATAAGTGAGACTAGAGAATCCCGGGGGAAAACACCCAAGTTGGAAATGTGTAGGGTAGTCAACATGCTCTATGAGATGAACCAGAGAGAATGGTGTAAATTGTCAATCTTAGATATAGCACAGCATCCCGTGGTCACACAGCCTCTCTGAGGGATCAGACCCCAAATAAAAAATAGATAAAATAAAAAGGAAGAAAACATCAAAGAAAATGTTGCTTTGGACATCTACTAGTTAATGACAGAATTACATAAACACAAAATTGAAAAGAATCAAAAATACATTGAACAAGTAGAGCAAACAAACAAAAAAATCTTTGAAAAATTAATTCCCAGGACTAGAATGTTCAAACATGATAATAGTATTAGGCAGGCAAAGAGAAATGTGTGTCATCCTGGACAAGAAAAGAAATATGCAAATGTAATCTTCACTCAAGAGTCTGCATGTTAACAAGCCCAACGTAGCAGCTAATCAGTCTCCCACATCCCAATACATTCATCGTTTTCTGCTGTAGTAGTAATGACCTACATCGAGATGTTTTACTGAGATATAAATATCGAAAAAAAACTGAGGGGAATTGAAGTAAGAGACTGGATTTTTTAAAAGATAGAAAAGCAGTAACAAATGATTAAGAAGAAGACTGTGTTCTAATATTTCTTGTTTGCTCTTAGAAATTAACAATCCCCCTTTTTTCTTTCTTTTCTATATATAAACAATAAAAAATACAAGGCTGGAATTTTTTTTTACCTCTCTGGCGAAAGAAGTAAAAACAAACAAACAAGAATGTGATTAACCACAGATCATGCCAGCCCAGATGGAAGATAAAAAGTACCACTTTTTCCATACAAATTAGTAAAAATATTAGTCAACATTTTCTTAGAAATACAATAAAAGAAGTGAAAAGGAAGTTACCTAAGTTGAAAAATATGTATTGAAAACCTAATGTGTGCCAGATATTTTTCGTAAATGAACATACAAAACAAACTTAGATGGTTCTCTTCAAGGATCTCACATTTTGGTAGAAGACAATGATTTATCGATAAGCAAAATTACTGTATGTTAAGTACATAGTATGTGTTAGTTAAGGCATGTGAGAAAATAGAGAAGCAGACTGAGAGAGGTAAGTAGGCTTTGCCTAGGAGGTCACATTTGACCCAAGATTTGAAAAAGATGAACTAATTTGGTATGTGGGTATCTGAGCGACCAGGGTTCCTTTATGTAATTTTATTTATATTAATTTTTGCATTTCATATTAAATAAGTTGTATTAATAAAGTAGTATTTTTTACACCTAAAAGTAATTGTTGAGTAAACCAGATATATGTACAAAATCTGCCTAACAAACATCGTAATGGAAAGTGAAAATCCTTTATAGAATCTTCAACAAATGCTCTTTAACCAAACATTTCCATTTACTAGGCTTAGAGAACAATACTCCTTGAGAAGTCTACATTACGAACTTTCTCTTTCTAGTAAAGCTTTCTCTCTCTAATGCCAACTTTATTATCTAAATACTGAGACACCATATTTAAAGCCAAATTTCATATGATTCTTCTATCCCAGAGGTTCTCAAAGCCTTGTTTGTGCTGAAGCATGTCTGAAAACACTAAGGTATATAAATCATAACTTTCTCACATCAATTTGAAAATGGATATACTTTTTAATATATGTGCAACACCTATATATGAATGCCTAATGGTCTAAGGAATACACTTGGAGAAAGACTATTTTAATACTCCAAACAGACCTATTATAACTTCTACCTTAGGAAATATGTTTATTTTTTGTGCACATTTTTAAAAATTTATTTTTATGGTATTTTTATTACCATTTATCCCCTGTATAACCTCTTCCACCTCACCCCACAATTACCACACTGTTGTTTATACCTATGAGACCTTATTTCTTTTATGCTGGATCTCTCCCTCCCCTAACCTTCCCACCTCCAGAGCTGTCAGCCATTTAAATCATCATATCTTCTTATTATTTGTCCTTTGAAGAAAAAAATGCTTGCTTGAATTCTTCATTCTTTTCTTCTGAGGACTTAAGTTGTGCTCTTCCTCATTTAATCATGTTTTCCTAAATCAGTCCTCCGCCTACCTGACCCTTAAATATGAGAATTTTGTAAAATTCTGTTTTGGGCATATTTAAAAAATGCTCTATAGCGCATATTTTCTCACCCTCACTACCATAATTATCTGCTCTACATGCATGGCTTCTGAGTCTATGGCTTTATTCTGACCCCCTAATCAATTGACTTAAAGGAATTTTGACCTGTTTGTGTAACATCCCATCTTTATAAGCAAATTTCAGTGTCTCAAGTTGCATTTTTCCGCCTCTTCTCCAAATTTTTCATTCTGCTGTCACTGCTAGCATCAAACTAATTTCAGTCTACCATTCCAAAACTGGCATGATGCCACGTTCTCTGCATCACCCACGGTTATAGGTTGGGATGCACACAAGCTTTTCTCTAAACCTTTGCTTGTTAGGAATGATCCAGTAATTTCAAAAGCACCCCTTCCCATCATGAATTCCATTTTATCCTTCCACTCAAAATATATCATTCTCTTTTCTAGCTATCCAAAGTAGTCTGTATTTCTACTGATATGCTTATTGTTATATTCATTTTAGGAAAAATAGTTGTTCATATTTCTGCTTGTCCTTTTAGATTGTAAGCAATATGGTGCTGTGTAAAATAGTACTTGGATTTGGGATAACACACACACTCTGTGTTTGACTTTGTGAGTAAAATAAGCACAAATATGAGCCTTTGTTTCTTTATTTTTAAAGTGATACACTTTCCCCTGAATTTAGGTGACATGGCATACATGAGAATTAATAGCACAGTACTTGTAAATTCAACTAAATTTAAACTCTAGAAACATTTTTTTCCTGTGTATGGACTCCTCAGAATCCTTATAAATACCAGCCATACACTAAAGTCTTAGTAAGTACTGTCGAACAAAAGAGGGCAGTTGTTTTCTTTCTGTCCTTTTTCAATGATAATGAAAACCAATATTTATTCCATATGATTTTTTTAGTAAATATCCTATGAAGAATGGACACATTGTCTGTGGGGTCATAACTAAAGTATTTTCATAACAAATTCAGTTTATTTTTCCAATCATTTATTCTATAATAACTTTAATTTTAAAATAATTTTTAAGAATTTTGTTCATAGCTGTAAAGCCAGATAACAATCATTAGCATTTATTGACCTTTTACAGTAGTAATTTAATCTTATGGGGGAACAAAGTTGATTAATCACAGCTTGACATATTGAAATTTAGCATAATTCTTTCCTAAAAGTGCTTATAGGGCAGCAAGTTCTAGGCATTCAGTGTAATAACTAAGGCACATATTAAAAATAAAATGTGCTCAGAAAAGTCTTCCAGAAATTTAAGGTTTGATCTTTGTACTACTGTTTTATAAAATATAAACTATGAGCAGAAGTACTACTCACTTAAAGGAAGGAATCACAAGCAGTGATTTAAGATTTAACAAAAGATTTTAGGTTAACACCTTAACCATGTACTGTAAACTTTTTTTCTTCCATCCAAAGAGAGACTTGGCCATTTACCAGTGTAAATATTCACTCAAGACATAAACATTTCCACTTATTTGATGGATTAACTGATCTATTAGTAACCCCTGGCAATCCAGAAGTTGTCCACTAGTGGTCTACTCATCAAAGTAGTTTTTGGAACTGACCACATGTCATCATGAGTTTTTCCGTATTCATTAATCCAATGTATGAGTACTTTTTAAGATCTCAAATATATTAAAATAGACACATTCAGCAGTTAACAGAAATCCCACAGTGGTTTCCTTACTTTTTAATAAGAGTAATTATTGTAGCATAGGATAAGTGTAACTTCTTAAACCAAACTTCCTTGGCAAAATAGCAAAGAAATAGGAGTACTACGTTATACTACATTAGTAAGTGAACTGTATTAATAAGTGCTACTATTAAATACCTGAAAGGCGTAGATAGTGTATCTACATTTAACTCATCCGATTGGTCAGTATAGGAGACGGATATGTCTTTAAAATGATAGTGGAGAAAATTAACGCATCCCCCGTTATGAAACTACCCATCTGTACAAGGCTGTTCTCCACTCTCTGAGAGAGAACACCAGATTCAGTTTGAGTCAATATATTAGAAAGTAGCACTATACCCTCATTTCCCTGCTTGTGTTAAAGGCTATAATTAACACACAGGGACCTTCTTCATTTTATGACCCTGTAACAGCATATCCGTCTTTGATATTTATAGTGCCAAGAACTGGTGGGAAGAAGGAAGCAGATTCTCTGAATGAGTTGGTAAGATATATATACATTCTGGAGGCTGAGCGATCAGCCTCATGAAAATTTAGGAGTCTTCCTCCTGAGTAAAGCTTCCAGGATTCATGGCATTTGAGGGGGAGTGATGTCAGGAAATTTCTTATAGAGTGAAATGCAGATTATAGCTCCATTCATCCACCACCAATAAAAGAGAAGCACAATGTTTGGATTTGTTCAACTTTGGATAAAACATATTCTAGATAAGTGCACTATTCTGAGCCATTTTATTGAGTAAGATGAAAGTCTACCAGTTTTCATAAGAATGCAAAGCAAAAAGATGTTTTTCCGTTTGTCCAGGGTTCACTTCACCTAGCACAGTCAGTCACTACTAGCCCTCAGGCCCCAATGGACAAAGTTAGAAGACAAGCAGTAAAATCAGCAAAGTATTGGTTAGGCTGCAAGGCAAACACACACAAGTCAATTTAACTCAAAATACAATTTTACTTATTTATTTATTTATTAACTTATTTATTTATTGCTCAAGTACAATTGTCTCCATTTAAATACTCTAATTTTGTTTTAAAAATAGTTGAAAATTAGTTGTAATATTAGAAATGTGTATATAGGAAATAAAATAAAAAATTGATACAGCGTATCAGGATAAATTTCATAGATTTAAAATGAATAAATGTTGGTAATGATTGAAAAACAAAAGGTATTACATAAAGGGGGAATATAGAATATCAAAAATACTGTAGAGACTGTCCACACAATTTTAAAACCTTTGTTTGGAGATTAAAACTTATTCCTACTATGGACTGATTTGGAATGCTGATTGGCCCTTGTATTTGTCAATAGCATCTTGACGTTTTACTTGCTAAAGGAGACATCTCCTTCTCACTTCCGTGTTTCACTCAGTCCAATTCCATGTGCAGAATGTTCTCAGGATTGTGCTGGTGGGGGAGGGGAAGGCTTTCTCTGCTGTCCTGGAAGGACAATGCAAAGGCTGATTTTCATGTTATATGAAGATAATGATGGACCACGAATTATGTCATACTAGACAATGATCATTATTTTCATATGAAGGTGGGAAATTTACCAATACAGTTCTTGGGTAGAGGTGATTTTATATATATATTAAACTCAGGCAAAGCCTGGCCATTTATCTCTGTGGACTCTGAGCCACCACAACAACTCTTGTTCCCTGAATCTTGACCTTTGACATGGGTTCTCCCTCAGTCAAATTATTCAACATATCTTTGAAGAAGGCTTACTGTGGATCATTCTCTCATTATTGGGTTTTATCATAATTCAATCACATGCTTTCTTATCCTGCCACATAAATATTTTTTAGAGATTTTATTTATTTTTAGACAGAGGGGAAAGGAAGGAGAAAGAGAGGGAGAGAAACATCCATGTGTGGTTGCCTCTCACATGCCCCCTACTGGGGACCTGTTCCACAACCCAGGCATGTACCCTGACTGGGAATCAAACTGGTGACCCTTTGGTTCTCAGGCCAACACTCAATCCACTGAGCCACACCAGCCAGGGAATATTTTTTTAAAATTTTTATTTACAATAATCTGTGATCCAAATGTAGTTCAAAAGGAGTGAATAGCTCAGTCTAACTAGAAGCTGTATTGTTAAGAAAAGATACTTTTCCCTTACACAAAAGTAAGGAAGTTTTATTCTTCCTAAAGAAAATTATCCAGGCCTCAAATCTGAGAAACAAAGTAAGGGAGATATTTCCTTCACTCAGGGAATTCAGTTCTTTCTGTGAGAAACACCCAATATATCCCTGTCAATGTACTAAAGCAAAGATAAAAATCACTTCCTTCACAAAATAATGTAAACATTCACATTCTGCTACAAAGTTTAGATATTTTGCTTTTGTTTAAGAGATATTTTAGAAAATCTGGATGAAATTTTCCTAATCTTTTTTCTTTTTCTTAAATTCATTGGCGTGACCTTGGTTAATAAG
This sequence comes from Anoura caudifer, assembly GCA_004027475.1. Classification (NCBI taxonomy): domain Eukaryota; kingdom Metazoa; phylum Chordata; class Mammalia; order Chiroptera; family Phyllostomidae; genus Anoura; species Anoura caudifer. The sequence goes on along the minus strand of PVKU01004492.1, from coordinate 116,687 downwards.
GTTACATAGGTTTTAAGTACACATGAAAGCCACATGCAAAACAATGAAATTAGACTGTAGTTTCCCCCATATAAAAATATAAGTAAAATTGATCAAATACCTAAATATAAAATCTGGAACAATAAATTACATAGAAAAACAGGTATAAACTTACGAAACTTGGTCTTAGAGAAGATTTTATGAATTGACCCCAAAGGCAAGGGAAGTAAAATAAAATTAAATGAATGGAACTATTTGAAACTAAAAGGCTTCTGCACAGCAAAAGAAATCACCAACAAAACAAAAGGCAACCAAGCAAATGGGAAAATATATTTGCCATAAACAGATTCAACAAAGAATTAATATTCAAAATACACAAAGAACTCATACAACTCAACACCAAACAAACAAAAACAATCCAATTAAAAAATGAGCAGAAGATTATTTCTAATGTTAAGGAACATTTTTCTTGCCCTGACTGGTATAGCTCAGTGGATTGAGCATGGACTGCGAACCAAAAACAATATCTGTCTCTACTAATCAAAATAATATAGATTTTTTCATATACCTGTAGAATTTGAGAATGAAGTTTTGATATTAAAAATGAATTTTTACAAAAACAATACATGTTTTACATGACATGAAATCTTATTTAAGCCAGGGCAGATGTGAGTGTTACGAGAATTGTGTTGGATTTTTTTCAGATAAATGTTAAGTGGAAAAAGAGCAGGAGTTTCCTTAAATAGTTCCTGTAACAGTTACTAAGTGGTTTTATTAATAAACAAAGTCCAAGTGGTTATGGTTACATATGAGTGCAGTATAAAACAATTTGAAACACTAGTACTTAACATGCAACACACTGTTGCAATAGACTATTATAAGAAAACTGATTGTAAATCACAAATAGTATTGTTAAAAATGCAAAATTGTGGGGAAAATGAGCATGTTAATGAGGTAAAACTTATTTTATAATAAATACTATAGCACATAGTTCATATTTTATAACAGAAACATGAAAACTGAAATATGCTTTTAATTTTTTGATATAAAACAAGACAAAACTAAGCAAAAAAAAAAAACAAAAAAAACCCATGAAGGCATCATTAGGCTTTGAATCAGCTAAACACCTCAACTAATCATATGTATGTGTACACATACATATGAGCAGATACATGTATATGTTTATACACAGATATATACACACATATTATTGTATGTCCAGAAAGTATACTTCCATGTACTATGAAAAATAGAGACATTTATTGAAGAATATACAAGAAACATTGTACATAGGACAATGACACCTTGGTCCCTTCAAAGTAGGCACCTTAGGAACTCATATCAATCTTCAAATTGCCAACAGCTGCCCCATTGTGTATCTTCCTGAATCTCACTGACAGTCTGAAATCTCTTCCCTTTCAAAGGTGATTTTAGTTTTAGGAAAAGCCAGAAGTTGCATGGCATCAAATCTGGGCTGTAAGGAGGGTGAGTTACCTGGGTGATTTGGTTTCAATAAAAACTCTGCACGAGATGTGATGCATGAGCAGGCCTGTTGTCCTTATTAAATTGCCAATCACCAGTTGCCCATAGCTGTGACCTTCTGAATCATCTGGAGAGTTTCTACAGAGAAATGTTTAAGCTTAACACAAAATTAGATGCAGATTCATTACTCTACTCATTCAGTCATTTTGAATGTGACATCCACACAGTTCACACGCTCACCCAACAGCATCTACCGCCCCCACTGACTAGTACAGTGAAGTTGTCATTGTTCATGTATGTGCATTTCAATCCACTCTCCTTGGCTGCCAGGTTACATTTATGTCTCACGAAATGTTCTTATTATATTGACAATGGCTGGACTTTTTCCAGACAGACTTGGATATATAGATTGAACAGATAGATATACACATGTACCTAATTAATTGTTTTATTTTAATGTACTGACTCATGTGGGTGTTTACACATTAAAATTTTGTTAAATCAATTGATTATACATTTTCCTTGGCATGATTTTTAGGTATTGATATTCTGAGGCAAATTTTTGTTTTGCCATGAGAAGAATCATTGTATCTTCTTGATTTTAAATAATGTTAGGTTGTATGATTATATTTCAAACAATGCAGTAATCAAATCCTTTTGGAGTCCAGGTGCTAATTAGTCATTAACTTTGAGCAAAGCCTGTATGAAATGTCCATGAAGAGATAATTGACAGATTTTGAGACATATAATTTGTGCAGTAATATGCAGATTTGCAGATATTTTTATTTTTTGATGATTGTGATACCCCTTTACATTACTTAACTTTAGCCATTTTTAATTTGCTTTTTATATTTTTTATGAATACCTCCTTCTTATTTGTATTTAAACATTAATTAAAATTATTTCTTTTGTTATTTTATGTGTTTAGTGAAGTATATATATATACCATTTTAATTTATACATCTTTATTGGTTCTTTTTTATCAGTTTTCTTTTTTAATCATATATTATTTTATAATCATGTGATATAATGAAATTTCTTTTTGATCATTTTTACTGGGAATTCAGTTTTCTGGATATTAAAAATGTAAAATAATATTATTTCAGTACTTGCAATATTTGTTGTGTGCGTGTGGATGTTATTGATTGTAATATTAGCTCTATTGCCATCATCTATGATGACATAAAGCAGAGTATTAAGTAACACTGTATATTCTAAAGACTCAGCACACCTTTGCATTATTTGCTCGTAACTACAGTTGCAAATACTTACTCTATCATTTCCATCAAGGGAAACCTTGTTTTAAACAAATGAATACTTTTTAATGAAGTGTTAATTTATACTAACATGAAAGTGAAAATAAGTTGTGACAGGAACTCATTAAGAATACTTCCAGGGGTGGATTAAGAAACTGAAGAAACTAACATGGTTATATTTTACATTTAAAATGCATTCAATTTAGAAAGAGTTTAGAAAATTACTTTCAATAGCAAGTTTCCCGAAATAAAGTGTTCCAATTTACAATTTTCTTTTGTTATGACAGCAACTATAGAAAAGTGCCATGGTAATAAAATGCATGAGCTTCAGGTAAAGATCGCTGTTTTGCTATTTAACCTTTTCTTCCATCTCCAAGGTGATATACAATGGTTTGTTTTACTTAGGAAATTGTAGGTAAAGATATCTTTTGGCATGGAAATTATATGATTATTATGATTTTTACTCCCTTAGCTTGAAAGAATTTGTTTCATGTTACATATGTTTTCATTTCCAAAATAAAGTACCCACTTTTTACAAATGTCTTCCAAAATAAGGAGTACAGAGCTATGTACATGTTTAACAGTGACTTAGACAAAATAATTTGTTAGTCAGAAGAAAAAATCAGGAGTTCTATCAGTTTTCTTGAATCTTTATCATATGAAAGTATTCTGAAAGCATTCTACCTTATCATATGGAGAATTAAAAGAAAAATGTATATAAATTTTTTGTAAAAAATATGTAAAATCCTATTTTTTACTTGAAGAACATGAAATTACATATAATCACCTATGAAAACTTATTATTGTTCACTGATGTAAACATGATGTAGTTTACTTGAATTTGAGTAAATGTTAGCTCCAAGAAGGAAATTTCTCTGGACAAAAGACAGTAATAATTCTGCAATTCAAAAATCAATCTGAATGTGGAAACCTGGGAGAAGCTGTAGGGAACAACTAGGATATGTTGCTGGATTGTGTAGTCGCCAAACTCTAGACTGACACTTTACACAGCAGACAGTTCAACCGTAACACACGTTTGCATCGTTCAGTATGATTCCTCATCTACGTTGTATGATTTCCATCTTATTTACTCCTCAAGAAATGAAAGGAAAAATAAATCTTCACATTTTGCTTTCTTAAAATTTAATAAGTATTTCTGCCATCAAATAAAATAATCCATTAATTTAAAAAATGTTATTATCACATATAACCACAATAAGTGTATTTAACACAATTACATTATAAAACACTATTATGTTGTTATAGCCATGGAATATTTAAATTCTACAAGTATGTATGTAGAAATTTAAAAAATTAAGCCTTTATAGGCAAAATCATCGCAGTGAATACTTCTATAAAATTATAATTGCTTAAGAATTGCTTATTAAATATAATATTCATATAGAATTATAATTAGAGAAACAATATATTTGTTAGTGATTCTTTAGCTTAGTAACACATGATATACCCTTGAAAGGCCTAAGATGTTAAATGCAATATTATTATAAGTGAAATAAATATTTTATCAATTTGGAAGGCTATTTGTCATATTTATGAATTCAAAGATGACATGTACTCAACATTTCTAAAATAGAAAATAAAAGATCTTAAATCGGAGATTGTAAAGCTTCAAATAGTTCTATAATCCATAATGAAAAAAACTAAACATAAAACAACAAAAACAAAGTTTTAGTATTGCTTTTTAAATCATTATATGATTACTTGTGGGAATGTTGGGTAGATAAAAGTGATCATTACACAAATTATAAAATAAATATTATGTGAAAAATTGATACTTATTTGTTTCATTATACAATATAGAAAGCACTACATTATCATTCTAAAACTAAGGAATTGGACAAAAAAGAACAAAATATTTCTTAATTGTAGTAAACATACAGGAAAACATTAAAGTCATATATCCAGAAATAAAATTAAAATGTGAAATCTAATTCATGTATGTAATAGTAAACAATCAACACATATTGGACTAAGTGGATAGAATATATTAGAAGTGCTTCGGGAGTTCAGAAGACTGTGTGCTAAAATGAGCTACATGGAACAGTGAGTCCTGAGTGTTTATGATTTGCTGGGAATTGTACAGGTTTGTTAATTGTCTCAAAGAACAAACACGTTGAATGAATGGGGAGTCAATACCAGTGGGTACATGTGTGACAGCAGGTTGAAATGGAACATCAGAACTGAACAGTACAATTGGAAAATTTTGCTAGGGCTGATTGTAGAGGGCTCTGGATATTTGAAGAGATATATCTACAATATCAATATGTTTTTAAGTAATTACTATAGATTTTAACATTTATTTCTACAAAAACTGTATAGAGTAATCACTAGTATTTTCTCCAGATTATATACAATAAAATTAATATTTATTTAAATTGCTCCAGGTCACACAGACACTAATTGTTGTAAATAAAATTTATGCCCAAGGAAGTTGATGACAGAGCTTATTTTTCTTTTCTTTGGATTTTATTTATTTATTTTTAGAGAAGAAGGGAGGGAGATAGAGAGGGAAAGAAACATTGATGTGTGAGAGAAACATCAATAGGTTGTCTCTCCCATGTCCTCAGCTGAGGTCCTGGCCCACAACCCAGGCATGTGCCCTGACTGGGAATCAAACCAGTGACCTTTTGGTGAGCAGGCCAGTTCTCAATCCACTGAGCCACATCAGCCAGGGTAAGCTTCTATTCTTAATCATACAGTATATGGACATCACAATGAATTAACTTATCTTAACTCTTTGTTTTATTATTAATTTTAGATAGAATTCTTAACTAACAAATATGGGGTTTGGCTGTCTGCTGCTGAACACAGGCATAGTCCAAAGACAAAGGCTTATGGAGAATGAAAAAGGTCTTTATTAAAATATTGCTCAATTTGGGGGAATGGAGCACTTCCCAACTCCAGGCCAATCTCTTCCACAAAACACAGACAAGACCCATTGTTCCCCAAAAGACTGAAACCCAAATCCATGCCCCAATACCCAGCTCCGTCCTTATCTGTCTCTTGGAGTGACAGGCTGCTAGTTGGAGGGCTCTCCAGCTTCAGACTCCCTGGAGTGTAGGGGGTGGGGCCAGTACCACCATCACTGCTGCTTCTCACTAATCCAGTGCCACAGATCCCAGAGGAAAAGAGGAGGCAAGTCACTGCCTTCCCACCATTTAAATCTCCTGGCACAAACTTCCTTGTGCTCAGGAGGAATCCAGCTCCTGTAGTCAATCCCATCCTTTTCCCAGGCTGGACTGGCAGGTCTGCACTTCCCCCTGTTGCCATGCTACCTTTACAGTGCACCTGCCACTGTGACCTCTGGTTTCCCCTTCACCCTGGGACTGTAAGGGAGTAGGAGGGCTTTTCCCTTTGTGCACCACTCTTGCTGGCCTCATGCACACTTCATGCAAGGCTTCCTCCTGCTGGGACTCTGCCCAGGGTCTGGGAAATTTGTCATCATGTGCTGTGTCTAGCTTGTTTACCACTGCCTTGGGCAGCCTTCTCCTACGGCCCCTCCCTTCTTCTCAGTGATCTGGCCAGACTTACCTGTATCAGAATGTATCTAGCTATTCTACAAGCCATGCATCTTGGATATGGAATTTAAATACATATCATCTATACTTTAAAAAATATATCTATTTTCAGATCACAATATGGTTCACAAATATTATTAAAATTAAAATAATAGTATAATTGCTTTTTTTCAAATTAGACTAGTTCCATCAATTTTCTCATAATATCTATATAACAATTTGTTTTGTTTAAGTAACATTTATTACATAAATGGTATTTATTATTTAAAAAATCAAACAATTCACAAATTATATTTTGCAATATTCAGTTTTCTATACAGAAATTAGTCAAATTAAGCCATATTTTATTCATGTATATTCTCATTTTTCACTTACTTATGGATTAGTGATATATTCTAATTGTAAAAATTCCAGTCATTATAGAAATACTAGAGTGAAAGCAAAAATGTTTATTCTCAACATAACCCAGTTACCAAAGTCAAGAGCTAGTTCTCCTTCCCAGACATAATTCTGTCACCAGTTTTGCTGTGTGTCATTCTAAGAATGTTTGTGTGCATCTGTATGTATTTATGCATGTATGTAATAGACATGAGGAAGTTTCTTTTTGTGTAGCGGGGGTATATTCTACATATTGTTTTTTATTTCAATTTCTTTCTACTTAATTTGATAATTATTAGATTTATGTCAAGATGTATACTTAAAAAGAAATTTTATAAAGAATGTATTGTATTTCATGTTATACATGTAAATTTTTTATTCTAAAAATATCAGCTTTATTGGAAATAATTTACACATCTTATAGTTCATCCTTCATGCTGCTTGTCACTACTACCAGAACCAGTAAGTAGAGACAAAGATTTAAACTTTATGTGTATTTATTCACATGCCAGCAATCTGAGAAGATGGTGGGTTATGAACCCTCAAAAAATATCTTAACATACAATCTCAAGTCAACATTTTTATAAGGAGAAGAAAGGGTAGGTGAGGAGTTGGAAAAAATGGTAGTTGGATAAGAGTTGCAGTCCAGTGGCCATCTTCCTAGTACTTCTCAGTTGATCAACAATTCTTTATCTTCCTCACTGAAATTCCCTTCCTGGAGCACAATGGCTGGGATTAACCATCAGCATTCCTTGCAGACACCCTGGGACACAAAGGTTGAGCCTCCTGGAGTAGGTAAAATAGGTCATGTATTCCAGTTCCTGGGATAACAGCTTTCCTAGTGCATTAATCACTTAAGCCTATCAACTGTGACTGAAGCTAAACTCTGTAACTCTTGAGTTCCCTTATCAAAATCATCTCATAGGGCAATGACACAGAATGTTTTTTAGAAACAGTTATATTTTATGATTAAGGTAATATTTTTAACCAGGGATGCTGGATATTCTGCTCATTAGAGAATATCTGTTAAGCCAGGTGGTAAAAGACAAATACCATATGATCTCACCTATAAGTGGAACCTAATCAACAAAACAAACAAGCAAGCAAAATACAACCAGAGACATTAATAAAAAGAACAAACTGATAGTAACCAGAGAGGAGGGAGGAGGATAATAGGGGATAGCAGGGGAAGGGCCATCCAGGAATGTGTATAAAGGACAAATGGACAGAGCCAAAGCAGGGCAGGAGGGTGGGAGGTGGGGATGGGTGGGTGGAGGGCATGATGGGGTGAAAATGAAGAAAACTAGAGTTGAAAAACATTAAAAAAATTTAAAGAATATTTAAAATATGAATGCAGATATCTCTGACTTACAGTGGTTCAGTTTACAGTTTTTTGACTTTATGATTGTGCAAGACCATACTGTACATTTTGATGTTTGATCTGTTCCTGAGTTAGTGAGGTGCTGGAAGATACTCGTTCATGACACCGGGCTGCAGGAGCTGCTCCCAGTCAGCCCCGTGATCATGAGGGTAAAGAGCAGATACTCTACAGTGTATTTATATTGTTACATGATTTTGCCAACAGTGGTCTCATGTAAGTAGTTTCAGCATGTGTAAGGTAGGCTAAGCTAAGCTATGATATTTAGTAGGTTAGTTGTATTAAATGCATTTTTGACCTACACTATTTTCAACTTATGAGGGGTTTATTGGAGCACAGCTCCATCTTAAGTAGAGGTACATCTATATTAGAAAAACAGATGAATAAAAATATTGTAAAACAAAGGGTGAAAATAATCACATAAATGTAACACTTATTATTAAAAATTAATTAGTACCTACTCTAAAATAGACACCAGTCACCCAAGCTCTGACATGTGCTAGTCAGAGGAACAGAGAATTAGGTACAGCCACACCACTACAGAAAACACACAGCCAGTTAGTAACCATTCTGGCTTCTGTGTTGTTCCCTGGCTAAACCATAGCCCCACCTCTGATCACAAGCAAGCTTGCGTGGTGGTTTACAATTCCTGGACTATCTGTATTCCATTTTGTATCGGACTTATTGTTGCATAACGATGAATTAAGACTTTTAAATTGTGATCTGGATTTTGGAAAGGTTTGAAAAACAAAAGAAATTCTATTCCATGGTTTAGTAAAACTCACCTATAAACTATGCAATTTGTTTTTATAACTTACCCAGTATTTCTTAACATCTATGTGAGTCAGTTTTTCAATTTATTTCCTGGTAAAATACCTATTTCATTTAGTTTTTCAATAAAGAGTTATGGTTTTGTTCAGGTCAGGGTGTTCAAATTTACAAAAGACTTTAATTTCTGTATTAACATTGTGAAAACATTAGCTAAGCTACAAAATAATAGCTTCTCAGAAATATAAATGAAATAACTTCCAGAGAAATAAGCTGTTCTCTTAGGAGGGAATAGACCAAGTATTATCTACATTGCTGATTCATGGTAGGAAGCCGAGCAAACCTAGCAGCGACCTTGGACATTTGCCAGAGTAAAGGGAAAATTTCCCAATTTTTCGTGGCAAGAATTGGCTAGTGTGAGAGATCAGAATCCCAATGATTTCAGACCTTGGTGAACCCACAAATGTGTGCCAGTACATTTTGGGACTTTTGGGACGTTAACCAGTTAGAATGCAGATCCAAAGGCTGGGGAAGTGTTAAACAACAGAAAAGTGTCAATAAAGGATATTGTGTGCCTCATAAGGAAAGTGAGCAGAATGAACTTTCAAATTGCTTTCTTCTCCATCGTTAACATTAACAGTTATAGTATTTTTATGCTGTAGCTATATTTTTATTAATTTTAATTTTTCTGAAATCCATGTTTTAATATTATAGCATAATTAATAAACATTACTTTAGTAGGTAACATAAGTATCATCTTTATATATAATAGATAAAAATAAATATAAATTATCATTAGCTTAAGGTACAAATTAAAATATAACATTAAGTTGCAAATTTTAAAAATGCAGTGTGGAATATGATTATATATTTAGTGAAAAGGTATGATTACAAATTATAGATAATGGGAATATTAAGATTTATTGTATCAATTCATTCATTAAAAGTTTAAGGAAAAATAGCTGCAAAAATCTTATTGATATATTAATGATATCAACTTTATTGTTTTATGTGTACTTTAAAATAAGAGATTATGGTTTTTTTAATATATTTTAACATTTGTTGAGTGACAAGAATACTTTTGAAAGATAAACTTTGCAGTATTATTTTGTAAAGCAACTTTAAGGTAACTAAGGCTCATTATGCTTTGATTATCAGTGTAGAAAATGTGTATTTCTGTCCTTTTGACAGCAATTTTTAGATAGTATTTACCTACACACTATTTTATATTCTTACTTCTATGTATTTTGTTAGTGATTTTCACTGATACATGCCTTCCATGATATTTACCAAGGGCACCTATGAATTTTCCTCAGGCAATACTATAATTCTGCTAAAAAACTGGCAGATTTCTTTCTTAACAATTCAATCATTTCAAATTTAATTATGTACTCATTGGTATATATTTAATACATATTTCATTATATTATTCATATTTTATGGTTATAATAATTGGACTATAATTCTTATACACACTAAATATGCTAATGATTGTCATTAATTTTAAGGAAACACTACATTATAATGATAATACATTGATATCATGAACTATTTGTGGAAGCACATTTCTAAAAGGCGAACTTTATATAGTTCAATGTATTATTTACTCTTCTAACTCCTGGAATTCACTATTGTGCTTTTCATCTCTATAATTTTGCTATTTCAAATTATTATACAAATGAAAACATGTGTGAGCAAATTTGAGATTTTTTTCCACTCTGTGTGATTTTCTTGATAACCATCTAAATTGTGGCATAAATACTGTAATTGTGCCATAAAATACTGTAAATTGTGCCATAAAATACTGTAAATTGTGGCATAAAATACTGTGGTGTCAACACAAAGATATACAAAGAGGTCAACAGAATAGAAACATAGCATTTCAAAAAACCTACACATATGGGGTCACTTGATATTTGATGATAACATCAAAGAAATTCAATGGAAAAGAAAAATACTTTTTCCTTTTGTTTTTTATTTCAACTTTCTCTTAACCAGTTTATCTACAGTGATAATGTTAGATTAACTTTCCAGGTTACCCAGCCATTAGAAAATTAGCTCTAAGTTGAAAGAATAAATCAAACTCTAAGAGTGATACAGTTCTCTTGGTGCTAGTGCATATCATTTGTCAATGAATTTTATATTTTATTTTTATATTGTTTATGCTGTTATAGGTGTTCCCACTTTTTCTCTCTATCCCCACCTCCACCCAGCTGCACCTTCTCCCCTCCCCAAGCAAATCCCCATATTGGTTGTACATGAGCATGGGTTGTGCAGAAATGTTCTTTACTTAATCCCTTTACCATCTTTCATATTCTTAATTCATTTTGGTGTGGACAACTAAATTTCTCTGTAACTAAAAGTTAACCTTATGTTCTAACTCAAACCATGCACAAAATTTAATTTGAAATGGATCATCAATTCAAATACAAGAGTTTAAAACTATAAAGCTTCTAGAGTAAAGCCAACAAAAATGGTTTTGTGACTCAGATTTGGGTGGAGATTTTTGGACAAGTTTCAAAACTCAAAAAAGTAAAATTAAACATTATAAAATTTGAAAAATACTGTTCATAAAAAATAACATTAAGCAAATTAAAAGGTAAATTAAATGGAGGAAGAAAATAAATAAAATAGATTTATACAGCAAATGCTTCATATTAGAATATTTAAAAAACTCCAAAATTGCTAAGAAAAATTCAGATAATCTAGCTTACAAAATGATGAAAACCTTCAACGTACATTTCTCTAAAGTATCTCTTTCTCTACATCATTAGTCAACAGTAGTACTAGAATATAAATTTAAGCCACATTGAATTATATAAATGTGAAGCCACATTTTATTACTACTCCACCTCAGCAGAATAACTAGAATTCCAAGGTATATAAAACCAGTTTGAAAAAGTAGATATTGACTAAATGAATTTCTCATATGTGTTAAGTGGTAATGCAAAATGCAAAGAATGCAATGAAAAATCTGTCAGTGTCCAGTAAATTTGGTCACATGCCTAATCTGACCCAGCACTTATACTCCTAAAATATACACACAAGGAAAGAGAGTGTATGTGCCCACACAGACATTCAACTCTCCAAGATTATTCATGGGCCTTTTATTGATAACAACCCCAAACTGGAAGCAGCTCAAATGTTAATTATTAGGAAAGCAGATAAATGAAGAGTAAATTAATTCTATTGAGTGTTATAAAGAAACAAAAATTGTGCATGCTACTACTTGGATTTAGGTTAACAACTTGAGCTAAAGAAATCCCACACAGGGTCAATTTTATATTTTTTGCTTATATTTATGTAAGCTTTTAGAATAAGCAAAATTAACTTTTATTTTAATTGGATTCAGAGGAGTGGTTATAAAGGCAGGTAGGATAATTGAATGTCAAGGAACATGACAGAACTACCTGGGTGGATGGAATTATTCTCTGTTTTGATCTGGATGGTGGTTCTCCAGGAGCAGGTATAAGTTAATTTTCACCAAACTATACACTAAAGAATTATGCATTTTACTTTGTATAAATTGTACTTAATATATAGAAAAAGGAAGGAAGGAAGGAAGGAAGGAAGGAAAAAAGAAAAGAAGGGAGGAAGAAAGGAAGAAAGGAAGGAAGGACCTCCTTTCCTAGAAGTTTCATACATATGAAAGGTAGAGAGAAAAAGAAGATAAACAATGGCAAGATCACATTTCATAAAGCCTTAGACATATGAATATATATGTATGTATGTGTGTATATATACACACATCTACATATAATATATATATATATATATACACACATCTTATCTATCCATTTATCCATCGATGGGCACCTAGATTGTTTGCATATCTTGGTTATTATAAATAATGCTGCAATGAACATAAGGGTGCACATATGTTTTCAAATTAGTGTTTTGTTTATTTCTGATAAACTCCAAGAAGTGGAATTGTTGGGACATTTTGTAGTCCTATTTTTAATTTTTGAGGAATTTCCGTGCTGTTTTCCCTAGTCATCGCACCAATTTGCAGTGCCACGGTGCATAAGCGCCCCCTTTTCTTCACATCCTCACCAGTACTTGTTATTTTTTGCCTTTTCAATGATTGCCATTCTTACAGGTCTGAGATCATAGCTTACTGTGGTTTTCATTTGCATTTTCCTGATGTAGAGCATCTTTTCAAATATCCGTTGACCATCTGTATGTTTTCTTCAAAGAAAAATGTCTATTCAGATATTCTGCTCATTTTTATTGTATTTTTATGTTGAATTATATAAGTACTATCAAACATTTAAAAAAATTAATTCCCATTCTTCTGAAATTATTGAAAAAATTAAGAGGAAAGAATTATTTTAGACTCATTCTGTGAGTGCCTCATTACCTGATAAACAGACAAAGGCAACACAAAACAGGAAAATTATAGCTCAATACCTCTGATTAATATAAATGTAAAAAACTAAGTAATACATTAAAAGTATCATACGTCACCTCACCAGATGGCTCAGTTGGTTGGAACATTGTCCCAAACACCAAAAGTTTGTGGGCTGGATACTTGGTCAGGTTACATACCTAGGTTGTGGGTTTGATCTCTGGTAGGAGAGTGTACACAAGGCAACTAATCAAAGTTTATGCCTCACATCAATGTTGCTTTTTCTCTCTCCTTTCTTCTCTCTCTCAAATCAATAAACATATCTATATATCTTCAGGTGAGAAGTAAATATATATATGTACATATATGTGTATATGTGTAAATATATACACACACGTATAAAACCATCTCAACAAATGCAGAAAATGCATTTGACAAAATTTAACATCCATTTATAATAAAAAATCTTAATATAGTATTTACAGAGTGAACATACCTAAACACAATAAAGGATATATATGGCCAAACCATACTTAACATCATATGTGACTATCAAAAGCTAAAATCTGATTTCCTCTGAGATTAGGACCAAAATAACAATGTCCACTGTCCCTATACTTATTTAACATAGGGTGGGAAGTTGTGGCTACAGAAATAAGGCTAGAAAAAAATAAATGAAAGACATCCAAATTAGAAAGGAAGAAGCATCAGTGTCACTATTTACAGATGACATGGTAATATACATAATTCTTCTTGTGATAGGCCTCTCCCTATTTTTTAATTTCAATAACATATGTAAACTAAAACAAAGTTTCCTCACAGGACAATGTTCATGTATTTCTGAACATATTTATATTATTTAAATAGAATATGCCACAAGACAGAATTCTAATTTCTAATTATTTCCCTTAAGACAAATTATTATACCTTTTTTCTTAAAACAGTCTCTATTTCAATTAAAAATCTGAATCTACTTAGAAATTTTCTTTTTTTGCATGACCACTTCTTTTTGTGGAATAATTAAAATTTTTATTATTATTCATACTTTAAATTATATTTTAATATATCTAGAGCAGGCTTTTACTTATTTCTCATTTGGAACTTTATGCATAAATAACAACATTCCTATTTTTTATTCTTAATTTAATTTCAAATTTTGTGTTTCTCCATTAAAAAAATGAGACTCTCAGTGCACTGATATTGACATCTTTCCTTTTGTTTTGCTTTCAAAAATATCACAGTATATGAGGCATCATTTTTCTTCTTCTTTATATAACTAGCTCTTCCCACTAAGAATTTCATTATTTATTTGCATCCATGGCATTATTTATCATATCTATCTTTTTCTTTTTTCACTTTTTGTAATACTTCTCACAATTGGTATTTTCTCTACATGTACTGTTGATTGTTTTCATACTTTTATTTGAAGGCATTTTATTATTTTGGTCTGGAATGCACATTCTAGAGGAGACAGTAGCTGTTCTTTTGCTGAAGGGTATTGGAGAAGGGCAGGCAGACAGGCCCCACTCCGATTCACTTCAAGTGATTTTTAAGAGAGTGAGAGATGAGCCTGTGGGAAGAGAGACCAGGTATCAAATACCCACAGAATCTTGTTTATTCCCCCATCAAAGCTAACTATGTTTCTCAAAGTTTACCTTTTATTTCTTTAGGAGAAGCAGAATTTGAAAAAGATATTGCTCTTGGTGGTCAACAATCTTTCCTGGACATTTTGGCAGATAAATATCAAAGGAGTGAAATCTAAAGCTAAACTCACTGACTGTTTCATATTTTCACTGGTTCTCAACACTAACTAGGTTTTCTGTGACCCTAACATTACCTTTGAAGGTTGGGGTGTTGTATGCCAACATGTGGGAGAAAGGCAAGGAAAAGGGTGAAATGTTTTACTCCAAAACTTCTTTTATTGTTCTCTCTGGAGACTGTCTCCTTTAAAACCTCAAACTCAATCACCAACCCCCAATTTAATTACATCATGGTGATTAGAAAAGAATTTAAATTATCCTTGCAGTTTTTCACATGTGTTGTTGTTTTTATGTTATTGTCATTTTATGATTTTTGTTGATAAGCCTAGCTCTCATCAATTTTAATTAAAGCTCATTCTGTTTATTGTCTTGATTTTTTAAGATATGTATTTCCTATTAATCTCATAAACTGTCCCAAAATTTGTATATGTAACTTTTTTTCCTATTTTAATATGCAGGCTGAGAAATAAAAGCTAGATGGAAAATAACAATGCTGGAGATAATAGGTCAAAGAATAATAGAACCTAATTCCCAATTTTAGATTCCATCATGATCTGACAATCCCTTAATAATTTAAGACACTTATGACTTTATCACTTCCTTTGTAAGTAGACTTTTATGCTATTTCATGAAATTAAGCCACAGTGGTACATGATTACCGACTCATAGAATTTTCACTTGCAAATTAGATGAAAAGTGAATTAATTTCAAACTGTATTTCTAAGTGTGTTTTGTAATTCCTAGTGTAAATATGATAGTTGCCAAATGTGAAGTCATCCATTAAGTCACAGTTAAACTGGTCATACTGAGAAGAGAAGAAAATACCATGCCATTTATATAAGTGCACTCCTAATGTACATACAAAATAAGTATAATGTGTATATAGTTATGGAGTATAAATAAATATATTGCACCATACCTTATGCTTTGACATTGTCATCTATGGCTACTGACTGGAAATCACTTGTCAGTCTTATTTTCCGTTATTTCATGGAAAAAACAGCTTTATGATTTCTCCCATGAGTAAATATGTTTTCATTTTACCTTGTTAACACTTAGCATTTTAGCTATACCTTTTTTGGTCTTGTTTGATATTATTTTTTAGTCTGAAAGTTTCTTTAATTCTAGAAAACTCTTCACCATTTTCTTTTAAAATAATAAATCTCATATTTCCTATTTATAGGAAAGCTATTGCAGCGAGGGACCATAACTGATAGTTTTATGTTCTATCTCTATATCCAACTGACAGTTTTCTTCCAAGATTATTCCCCTTGATCATTGGATTATGGCTGATTCTCTAAAAGCATGTTCCCTGTGCCATTGGTAATTTCTGTTAGTTTATAAGTCCTGGAACAACTGCCTTTGCTAGATCATAAGTGCATTTTTTTTTCTTTTCCTCATCAATGAGAAAACATTAATGAGGCTATAGGGGACTCATAGCCTCATTAATAAGATAATAGTTACTAATAAGATAAGATAATAGCTGCTTCAAAGCTTATTTACTGTCACAAATTTAAATTTTTTTTTGCAACACAGTTCCTAGGGGATTTTCTTTTCTTCCTTCTTCTTTTGCTTCTGCTTCTTTTTAAGATTTTAAGTATTTATTTTTAGAGAGAGGAAGGGAGGGAGAAAGAGAGGGGGAGACATCAATGTGTGGTTTCATCTTGAGTGTCCTCTGCTGGGGACCTGGCCTGCAACCCAAGCATATGCCCTGACTGGGAATCGAACTGGTGATCCTTTGGTTCACAGTCCAGGGCTTAATTCACTGAGCAACACCAGCCAGGGCTCCTTTCTTGTCTTGTCTTGTCTTTTCTTATCTTTTCTCCCTTTTTTTTCTTTGAAATGGAGAAATTAAAAACATATAATGTATATAATCATCATTAGTAATTTTTACCTTGTTCATTACTGAATTTATTCTAAGGCCCTTATGAGGGAGCTATATAGGCATATCTAAGTTACAATAAATATTTAAAAATTATATATTCTTTTAGAAGCTAAATATAAGCATTCAGTCAAAAAAGTATTCTCTTAATTATTTTAATATTATCCTTGAGGCATATTTTGGAAAAAATAAAGATAGTTATATAACTTAGAGGAAAATTTCCAAAGTATAATTGCTGGTTATTGGTCTAGAGGGAAAAATGCTAGCAAGTGAAATATACATGCCTTTTATATTAAACCCGAATTGATAGGGATACTATGGAGCCTTACATCAAGATTTTCACATTAAATTTTTTTCATGACAGTAGAACAGAAATTTCTAATGTCTTATTCTTCTAATCAACAAGTGCTTTATTTATTTAATTATATAAAGAACACAAACTCTAATGAACTGGTTTTAGTTTAATCAGAATGAATCAATAATGTATCATAAAAATAAATATCTACAAGAACATGTGTATCCTACTATTCAGTATCTTCTTTATTTTTCCCAATAATTTTCTATTAAAATATTAATGAAGAAAAGAGCAACACACATCCCTACTTACGTTAGAGAGTTTCTGGAAAGCAGGAGACAAGGAAGAGGGATGAAGTTAAAGAAACAAGAAAGAAATTCTATGATTTATTACCAAATTTGTGTTGTCTTGGAAATTTTGGAACTTTATGGGTGTGCTTACCATTAAAATTGTTTATATTTTTTTAATTCTGTTTAGAATATCTAAGAAGTAGCCTTTTAAAAATGTTTGCATGCAATTATAAACACATCATGTACCCAATAAAGGAAACTTTTTCTGGTTATCACAGCTCTGGAGAAAAGGGCGACAGGCAGAAGCAGCAGGACGAGCAGCCGGAAAGCCATCTGCTTTACTGACAGCTACTTATAATTCTTCGTGATTGTTGGTTAAACATGTTGATTAAACTTTTTTTTTAGAATGGTCTTCTGAGATCATAAATTCCGTTAACAGGTCATTCCTCACTAAGAAAAGGAAATCAGAGTTTTAAACATACCTTTCCTCCTATGTTACATCGCTGCTTTCTGCGGCACTCTCCGGTATTCCTGGATTCATAGGCTGTGCTGTCTTATCTTCGTATAAACTGTGCAATCAGGTATGGACAATCCATATCATAGTTTCCTTCATCTCAGAGAGAAAACCACCAATTAGATATAATTTGTGTCACGCTCTTAAACCTATTAAATAATCATATAAATACCTGAAGTTATCAATAATTTACCTTAGTTAACTTTTGTTTCCTTTCTGATTATATCATCACTTCATGTAATAGAGAACTGATGAAAAAATAAAGGCACACTCACCAACTTGAAAAAAAAATAGATTAAAGCTCTAAAATATTTGTGAAGGTTTTTCCTAAAGTTCTTCCTCATTACCAATAAAAATGACATACTTTAGCCCTTTACCACCCACCCTTTAAAAATGATTGAAATTCTATCCTTAGTAAAAATGGAGTAAGGAATGGCATGAGTAATTGAAACACAATCTCAAACTGAATGTAGCCAAAGGATTCATTTTCTTCTCCCAAATATATTTTATAAAATTAACAAGCTAGTATCTTGACTGTAATTTGATTAATTCTTCTTCTACTCATTTCAGTTCTCTTTATTTTGCCCAAAGCAGAGGTAATTAATTAAGACAAAAATAATAGCAAAAGCAATTAAATTGGTATTAATTTTTCTTAATTAAGTCTCTCTCCTTGGCAGTTTATCATTTTACCACTTTTTTCAGATATAACTGAACGAATTGTCAATATTCAAGGGAAAATGGTATGTCTAATATATTTATGTATGTACTATGACAATGAACCTTTTGATAGTACAGAATAACATTATTTTAAAAAAAAACAGTTACTAATTTAACTAATTATAAAAAAAAACAAAACATATCCTATTGTTTTTCAAAAAGAGAACAAATATGAATCCAGTTTTTCATGGAATGTTAAAAGCCCTAATGTTTGTGACTATTTGCACCCTCATCCAAGCAGATGGCGTGCTTAAATTCTCCAAGTTCTGTCATGCCTTTGACTTTCCCAATTTTCCGTCAAAGCAAACACTAACTCTTGTTAGGGGAAAACTACACACTAAGTTGTGATAAATGATAAATTTAACTTATTAGGTTTGTGTCAAAAACATTCTTCAGCAAATTGAACTATTAAAGCATTCAGTTCACTATTTTATCAAGCTAACATATTTATTAAACTAAGCCATGAAAGACATAATAAGCCAGTAATCCGAAAATAATAGGTTAACTGAAGTAGGCCAAAGGTTTGATCAGTTTTTTTCTCATATCATTTTTGAAAATATTAGTTGGAAATATTTTATTACGATAGTTTTTTAACTGAGTTGGCTCTTGAATCTTATGAGAATTCAATGAAAACAAGGACAGAGACACCAAAATGCCAGTTTATACACACGCAAGAGTCTCTGTTGTGCTTGCTCC
The DNA here is from genome assembly GCA_004027475.1 of Anoura caudifer. Taxonomy (NCBI): domain Eukaryota; kingdom Metazoa; phylum Chordata; class Mammalia; order Chiroptera; family Phyllostomidae; genus Anoura; species Anoura caudifer. The sequence continues at coordinate 97,405 of PVKU01004492.1, read as the reverse complement.
TGCTTCTTCCTTTCCCCGCTTCCTCCCTCAGTCCCCTTGTCCCATTCCTGTCTCTCTTTCTAGCTCACTCATTCCCACTCTCCCTCTTCCTCTCTCACAAAAGTTGCTGTTAGTAAACTTTGATCCTTAGAGAGTGTTCTCATTTGATATATATGTGGCAGATAACTTGGTTGCTTAATAGGCAGAGAGTGTGCATTTTTTAGTAGAGTTCTATATAGATTAAATTATTGAAAGAAGTGTTATTGTATAATTTACAGAGTTTAACTTATTTAATCTTCAGAAAAAATATAAAAATATTTCTATGGGGCACATTTTTCCTCAAAACTTAGCATCATGGATGTTAAGTCATAAGATTCTAAATAAAGTTTTATATACTGCTTATATACTAGAAATGCTTTTTTATATTATAAAGACACATATGGAAAATTTAACCTGAATTAAAAATAGGACAACTGATTTTGTCTTATGAAAGTTGCTTAAAATATTTAGATATAGTCCTTGAAGTTACAATCTGGCACATTTTGGAGGTCAAAAATTAAAACTGCTTCTCCTCAGATGCCATTTATGGCAAGTATAAAATGTCACTGTCTAATAATCTGCTTTTCTGAACTAACCGATAGGAATCAGGGTACTAAACACTATTTTCATAAGTGTTAATAAGACTATTTTTGTTTAAAATTTGTAAAACAGTGTGGGGGTCTGATTTTATAGGAAATAAGAAGAATTTTGTAATTATATATAAGAGAAGAAATATTTGATACCTGTATGACCAAGCAAAAATTGAAAAGCACCAAAAACAGTTATTATACCTACGCTAACACCACCACCACCACCAGAACCTCCGCCACTCTTATTAATAATCAAAATGTGATAAACAAATCACACTGACCAGACAATTGCTTTGTGCCAAGAATTGTTCTGCATCATTTAATCCTCACTGTAAACATATAAGCTAAAATATTTTACAACTGCTTTTTGATGAGGAAACCTAGTTTGGAGAAATAAAGTAAGTCAGTGTCATAAGTGTGGGAGCTAAAATGCCAATGCAGGAATTCCAGTACAGCAAGTGTATGTCAGCCTACAAAAATAAATCTCTCTCTTAACATGAACACATTAATGCAATTCTCAGAATGCACTTATTAATTTTAGTGACTTTTGCTTGTATTGGTATATAAGTTTTAAATTTCTAGGATTTCACAGGTGCTAAGCCTTGGGGTAGACGCTCTCCAGGGTGCCTTCACACCTAAGCACCGGAAGGCTGCAGACCCAGCTGCTCTGCGGACTGAACGTCTGCTAAAGGAAGCCCCACTGCAGTAAGGTATGCTCTCCCGTACTCTTTTTAGAATACTTTTGGGTCACTTATTTTATACATAAGATACATTGGTATTTGTCTGGGCAAGAGGAAGGGATCTACGTTTAAACTGGTAGAAAAATGCTCCTTTCTGGATTTGTGGGTTATATGGTCATAAGTCACCTCAGGAAGGCACAACACCTCCATTAAAAGCGTGGCTACACATTTGTCCTGACAAGCTTATTTATTCTGCTTCTCTTCATTATATTATTTTTTCTACTTTTCCAGTCTTCCCTGCCATATATTGTAGATGATTTTTGTTATGCTAACTGGGAAGAAAAATTAAGAAACATGAAGGGGTTTTTCATGAATGACTTAAGCCATAACAAGGGGGCAGGCTTAGCAAGCACCAATATTCTGCAAGGTGTACTCGCTGTGTGAGGATGGAATGTCATGCTGGTTTTGGTGCTACTTTTAAGTTCCTGTGGTCACCAATCCACTTAAAGAAACACAACAAAGTTTTTCAAATGTTGTAGTTGTGTAATTGACTATCTTAAATTATAAATTTTATCCAGGTTATTCTATAAGAAATATAAATATGGAATTCTATATTGAAGTTCACTATTGCCTAACATTACATGGGTATAATGCATTAATTTAAGGTTGTGGTATCTGCTATAATAAATTAACACTTGCATTTCTATGGCTTAATATAAATAAAGTTTTATTATAAAAATTGTAATAAACCAGTGATCTTTTCCTCTCAAGGGCTGAGAGAGTTTGGTTTAGTAAGCCATTAATGCACTGCAGTTGCCCCAGGAAGAGCGATGTAACCCTCAGAAGGTGACATTTCGTAGAAGAGAGATTTTTGAGTCAAGTCCACAAAGCAAGATGGATAGGGCACCCTGCATCTCTTTCTCTTCTTTTAAGTCCTCATCTGAGAATATGTTTGAGAGAGAGAGAGAGAGAGAGAGAGAGAGAGAGAGAGAGAGAGAGAGAGAGATCGACGTGAAAGGGAATTACTGATGGAGGATGGAACCTGCAAACTTTTGGTGCCTAGGACAACTCTCCAAACATCTGAGTCACCTGGCCAGGACACCCTGCGTCTCTCCTTGCATGCCGTGGGCTATGAAACTATTTCAGGACCACAGCCAAACACAGACTTGGAGGAGAGACACATGAGTTCAGCCAGAAGAAAACCTCATATTTTGTTAAGCAGCCAGCATCTTCTCCCCAATTGTCCAGTTACATATATTTTACTTATTTTTATTTGTATGTAGTGAGTTGGAAAAAAATATTTTTATGATTCAACCTTTCTTTTGTTAAAAAATGAGAGTAATCAATATAACAATGCCTATTTATGGGCTAGAAAGCCCTAGACACATATTTAATACATTGCCAACATATTAGCACAAAAACTGTATCTGTACAGAAATTGATTACTATTATATTTATTATGTTGATTTTATTTTCTTTTAGTTTATGTGATGTGATTTGAGAAGACTTGCTTCTGAATCAGTAATTTTAATTATACAAGTTTTAATGAAATTTGGGTATATCATGAATGCAATACACTACTCTGTGTGTTATAATGAATAAAGAGAATAATAAATCCAAGAGCATTATGAATAATATGTGATAAATTCTAAAATTAATAAAAGATAAAGGGAGATTTCATATTCAAGGATTCCAGAGAATTCAGTTAACAGGTTAGCGAGTAACAAAACTTCTCAAAACTCTGTTAAACAGGTGAAACTCTTTTTCAAAACTGTAGCAGGAATAGAAATTTGGATAATCTTCATGCATGTGCCAGACCAGGAAAAGAGGAATCAAAGAGAAGGAATACATTTTTTAAGCTTCTAAGAGATTTCAACTTTTCGTAGGAACAAAATCAGACTAGAAAAGATTTCTTACGTTGGGGACCGTCTGTGTGGTTTCCGGGACTGCAGCCTGCGAGAGCAAGCCCTGAAAGGGGCTAGTAAGTCTCCCTGGAAAACCAGGTAAAAATGCAGGTGGCAGACATGACCCGACTCTAACACGGAGGGTTCCTGTGGGAATCAGACCTGATAAATACATTGATCCTTTGAAGCTTGCCCTGCTTTGTTTTGTATAGCCCTGATGATATAAACCGTATGTTTAAGTTCAAGGCAAAAGGAGTAAACTTCTTATCTCATGAAACCTGTTTTAAAGACCCTCTGGTGTACGTGTCTCACAGACCCTGACCTATGTATGACAAATCTGTGTTCCTTCAGTTGTTGTCTGTAGATAATACCTGTTTTTGTATGCCTGTAGCTTTTTGACATTGACTGATGAGCTATGCATGTGTCCCCCTACACATACCATCCCCAATAAAAGCCATTTGGGAGAAGGGCTCAGGGTGTTCCCCGCTAGTGGGAATTGCCACCCCCGTCCCCCCCGAACAACAAGATTGTGCCGGTATGATTTATTTCTCCTCCTTGGAGGCCGGGAGGAGCATGCTGCTGGACAGAGTTCCTCCTACAGTCTTAGACTGTTGTCTTGTTAAAATGCAAGTTAAAATTTGCCCACAAATTATGGCAACATAGCTATATGGAGCTAAGAAACCTTAAAGAATAGTTATTTCCTAATAGGGTCATATATTAAATCAGTGGAAGAACAAGAAAAGTTCTACCCCAAGGGGAATATAAATGAGCTGATAATCAGAAAAATGTCATTATCCCCTTTAAATAACTATTATTAACTATGTCAAGTGTTATATACCTAATTTTACTCTTGGGAAGTATTCATTTTTTAAGCAATTTGCATCAATGTACTTCTTAATTGATTTTAGCATATGTGTGGAACATCAATTCAAGTAAAACAAGAATTGAAAAGAAAGACTATTGTCAAACTTAGTAATAAAATACATATATGATAATTTAAAATAAGTAATAATTGTAAATTCTCAAGCAAATGACACCATTACCACCTCTAGGGGAGGAGTCCCATTACAAGTATAGCAAAGAGTATCCCAATGCCTGCCACGAGGGGCAGCAGTCCCAGGATGACAAACTACTGCACAGGTAGCAGACCTCAGACCAGGAAAGACATAGCTGACCCAGGGACTGAATGGAACTAGGCTTTACTCGCAGAAAGAAGAGACAGCGTAAGACCAGCATCAATAGTAAGCATTGGTTCCCCATGTCCAGAGGTCTCCCGCATCGAAGCCGCTGCTGAGAGACTGGTATGCACGCACCCTTGCTCAGGCAAAGGATCCATTTCTTCTCCTTGATGGAAGGAATATGCAGAACAAAGAAGTCTGCATCAAACACAGAACAGAAGGAGATATTACCAAATACGGCAATATGCTCAGCACAGGCTCTTTATCTTCATGTAAGGAGATGTTCCAGACCCAAGACACACTTTTTTTGGGGGGGAACCAAAAAGCCTTTTTTGCAAGGTTCAACTGCCTGCACACTATACCTTTCCCGATAATCCATCCCTCTGTCCCTGTTCTGCCACTGAAAATGTAACTGTGTAGGAACTTTATTTCTTTAATATGACCGTTTTTCCCCTCTTTTTCTTTGATTAAAACTAGTCTCATCCAGCACCCTGACTCACCTTGCACAAACACTCCCTTAAGCATCAAGCCCTCAGGACAATGAGGTTCTGATCAGCATCAGAAAATCTTAGGAACAAAGCCTTGTGGTCTGTTGACCCCAGAAACAGAGTTTCAGTCAAACTAGAGATAACATCTAGTTGTATTTTAGCTCCAGGCCCATCAGAAGTGATGCTGTGGCTGACATCAGGACCATATGGACTGATCAACTACTTCCTACCCTAGACCAATCCATGGGGACTGAAACAGAGAGATCCAATCAGATCACTGAGGAGGAAAAGGGAGCGGCTGTAGGAGGAGTTTGCCTGAGGCTACGTTGAACAGCCTAGGACAGAACGGCTGAGAAGCTGAATGCCTCCAGAGTGCATGGAATTCTGGGCCAGAAGATTTAAAATAAAAGGAGGGCAGACTGGCCCTGGGCTCTTCCTCCTCGAGGACACCTGGATGATCATGCTGCAGCTGCCTGGATTTCCCAAAGGCCAGTATTTCGGAAGGATTTCGGAAGGAAGAAGAAACCCCAGATGCAGCAGGATTGGGCTGGCCTGGCAGAGGGTGGCAGGATTATTCTTCTCTGGGTGTTCTAGAGGAGACAAGGTCTGAGGCAGAGGCCTGCCATTCTTCCAAAATTGTGTAGCTTTTGTATTTTATGTTGTTTTAGTTTGTAAACTAATCCTATAGAAGATAATTAAAAACTAACAGGGGAAAATGATAGAACATAGGTGTTAAAGAGTTTAGCCTAAATTGATAGGCTTAAGTGATTAAAGTGGTAAGTTAAATAGTTAAAGAATTTAGTCTTATTGGAAAGGCTTAATTGATTGTAGCTGTAACTAAAGAGTTAAATAGTTTAGCCTTAATTGATAAGTTTAAGAGACTAAAGGACTGGAAAGCTGTTATTCCAAAACTGTATCGCTTTTGAATAAGGGCTCCTTTCCATATCACCAGAACTTTGCATCCTGATAGTGGGCAGCAGGGACCCCTCTTGCTGTTCAGTAACAGGATCGTGGCCCTGACCAGACCCTGACTCCCTCAGTCACCATGGTTAATGATTTCCCCCCATATAACCCACCTTCTGAAAGCCACAGGGGAGCCAGTCTTTGAGCCGGGTCTTAGTCACCTGTGTCTCCGGGCTTGGGCCACTTCCTGAAAAAAAACTTGCTTCCGTTCTGTTACTTCCGTTCCAAAAACTCCTGTTTGTGTTATATTGGGATTTGATGCGCACAGGCAAGTAAACCCTTTTAGTCTGGCAACAAAAATAGAAGATAAAGCACATCAAATCTGGCAGCTTGATGGGTAGCTTAAATTAAAAGTTTTATTTTACATTTAGTCCATTAATTATTTTTTGCACATTATTTCTATTAAATTGGAGAATACTAACTTAGGTTAGTGAAACTGGCAATGCATAATTGGCAGTGTGCTCAAGTAATGCTCTATATTTTAAAGTATGTTGTGATTTTTCTTTAAATACCATTTTTGTCTCTCTTCCAGTCAATGTATAATACACAAAAGCTGTAGTTTTAAGACAGAAGAAAATGGACTCAAAACCAAATACCAAAGACAGCATGTAGTGTGCTAGAGTATTTCTTAAATTCCTGTTATACCACTTGTGTATGATTTTGTGATATTGTGATTTAGAATAAGAATAATATACAGTTGACACCGGAAACACATCGGTATGAACTGCAAAGGTTTACTTACACATGGATTTTTTCAATAAATGTTGCAAATGTATTTTGACTTCCTTATGACTTTCTTAATAACATTTTCTTTTCTCTGACCTACTTTATAGAATACAGTGTATAGTACACATATTATACAAAATATGGGTGAATTGACTATTTATTTTACTGGCAAGGCTCCAGTCAACAGTAGGCTATTACTGGTTAAGTTTTGAGGAGTCAAAAGTTATGTGGACATTTTTAACTACACAGGATTCAGGGGCTGTAACCCCTACTTTGTTCAAGAGTCAACTGTACTTGTTTTTGTCTCATTTATGGCACAGTAATCCTAAAACCCTTAGAATTTCCTAAATGATGGAAAAATAAAAATGTCTTAGGTTAATGAAACCCCACTGACAGATCAGAGCTGGTTGTGAGAAGACCCAAACGTCATTAGAGGGTTAGAATTTTCAGTCTTATACCCTACCCCTGATCTCTTCTAGGAAGGGGAGGGCTAGTAGAGAGTGAATGAATCATTCCTATGTAATGAAGCCTCCATGTAAACCCAGAAGGACAGGGCTCAGAGAATGTCCAGGTTGGGGAATGTGTGGAGGTTTAGGGAGAGTGGTGTGTTTACATAGGACAGAAGCTCCACACCCTTTTCCCATACCTTGCCATAAACCAAAATTAATTTTAGACTGTAGAGAAGAATAAAAGGGATATATTTGAGTGAAAGATGCTGCAGACTGGGATATACAGATTCAGGTAGCAGCTTAAATTGTGGTCCACTGAGAGAAAGGAGAAGCCATCATTTATAAAAAAAAAATAGTTCCTGCCAACATTTCCAGTTTTATGCAAATGCATTTTTAAAATTGTGTCGTCCAAACCACGCAGCTCTGATTGTTCAGTGTAGATACAAACGAAGATACAATTAATGCAGTTCTAACTGGGTGGAGCAGGTCTCAGTTCATTGGTGGGAAGGTGAAATCAGGGTTTCCCTGCAGGGGTGGACTCCGATGCCATGAACAGGCAGGGCAGGGCAGGGCACGGTGCAGGAAGCTGAGAGTTTGGTCTGAGGTTCTTCCCAGGACACGGAGAGCAGGAGGAGCTCCTGTCAGGAAATGGCCGTGAGGCTCATATTACTTACAAAGTTTGGGCCCTCCTTTGACCATGTGGAGTCCACCTCAGGAGATAAGTTCCCTCTCAGGGTTCACATCAGGTGAATCTTTCTTCTTGGGGTCCACATTGCCCTGTGAATTTCTTTCATCTGGCTGTTCCCAGTGCTGTTCTCGTATAATAAACCAGTAATCTAGTAAGTGAAATGTTTCTCTGAGTTCCATTAACCACTCTAAAAAAATAATAAAACCCTAGGAAAGGATTGTTGGAACCTATTATCCATAGCATTTCGGTTAGAAGCCCAAGTAACAGAATAGACTTGCGACCAGCTGTCTGAAGCACAAGCGGGGCCAGCCTTGTGTGACTGAACCCTGAACCTGCGGATCTGATGCTACTTCCAGGTAGATGGTGTCAGAACTGAGCTGAACTGTAGGACACTCAATCGGTATCCCCAGAATGGCTTATTGGTATGGGGGAAATCCCTTCACACACTGGAATTGATGAGCATAGTCATAGTCTGTGATCAGACTTGAGAGTGGTACCAAATTAGATTTTTAAATATAACTATTAACAAATGATGGTTTCCATATTTGGCAAGTGAAAGAAAAAAACCACCGCTATAGGCTGAATGTTTATGTCCTTCTAAAATTCACTTTGAAAACTTAATACCCACTTTAATGGTACTAGGATGTGAGGCCTCAAGAGGGTGATCAGGTCATAAGGGTGAAGCCCTCATGAACGGGATAGGTGCCCTTATTTATAAAAGGGGCCCCAGTTTATCTCTCACACCTTTTACCACTTGGGGACACAGCAAGAGGTGGGCAGTCTGCCACAAAACAGAAGACATTATTTTTGATCTATAGTCATCCCTCAGTGTTGGCGTGACTTTGGTTCTAGGACCCACACCCCTTGGATACCAAAGTCTGTGAATGTTTAAGTCTCTTATATAAAATGGCCTCAGTACATATAATTCAGCCACCCCCCCTTATATACTTTAAATCATCTCTGGATTACCTAAAATACTTAATACAATGTAAAAGTTATGTAAATAGTTGTTACATGTGGCGGGTCCTGGCCAACAGGATCCGTGTGTGCTGTGGCTGCTCGTGAACAAATACACACGGACAACAGAAGTCTTGTGGAGATAAAGGGACAGCATGGCCCCTCTCTGAGAGACAGAGGGCGAGAGGGCCAGAGAGCCCAGTCACTGCCTGGCCAGGCTTTTATTGCTTCTCTGGGCACATTACATGGAGGGTAGTCCTCATTTACTATGCACAGGTTTGCTGCAGGGGATTACCTTTTACAGATAACAAAGGAAAGAATGTTGCTAACTATTTCAAAGAGAAGGATGTTGTGACCAAGGGGAAAAGTGGTTGATCCAGTCACACTCCATACTTGGGAGGTTTAGCACAGACTTTAGGAAGTTACAGTAAGCCCTTGCTGCCTCAATTCAGGGTGAGGGAGTTTTAGCAAAAGCAAGCCTCATAGCAGTCTGGGTACAATGCAGGCCTGATTCTTCACGGGAAAACCTCTCTGTGCCTGTGGTCCTGTATGCCACTCACTCCCCACTGCTTTTCCTTGTGGAGGCTGAACTACAATTCCACGCCATGTGAAGCGGTTCCCTACAGTTACACTGTACTGTTTAGGGAATAATGACAAGAGAAAGTCTGTACATGTTGAGTACAGACACAACCAGCATAGGCCTAACTCCATCACACACGTCAGCAACAATGTAACATTTTTTCCTGCAGTATTTTCAATCTGCAGTCAAATGAAGCTGTGAACACAGAGCCTTCCAGTGTGCCCTCAATGCTTCATATTCAGGAGAGGATTTTCTGAACTATCATTGATTATGGTTATAGAAAAAAATGATTGTAATGGGGACACCATTTTAATACTACCTTAAGGATGGCGTAGGAGAAGGGGAAATTCCCCTTTACTCTTGTTGGTTCCTATGGCTAGACAAAAAAAATTAAAATGACATGAACAGGAGAAAATCAAGTTTAATATGTACTTATGATTAATTCACATAAGCATGGAAAGATCCAAAGACAATAATGCAAAACAAGGTACATGAGGTCTGTCCAGAAAACTTCCAGCCATTGTTAATATGATAAGGATGGTTTGGGCAACACTGATATAACCTGGCAGCCAAGGAGAGGGCACTGGAATGCTCATGTGTGAACAATGATGACTTCACTGTACTAGTGAGTGGGTGTGGTAGGTGCCATTGAGTGAGCATGTGTACTGTGTTGCTGTCACAATCAAAATGACTGAGTGAAGAGAGCAATACATCTACATCAAATTTTGCATTAAACTCGAACATTCCTCTGCAGAAAATACTCAGATGATTCAGAAGGCTGCAGCTATGGAAAACTGGTAATTGGCAGCTTCATCACAACAACGCATCTGCTCGTGGGTCATGTCCTGTGCAGAGTTTTTGGGTGAAACATCAAATTACCCAGATGACTCAGCCCCACTACAGTCCAGATTTGGTGCCCTGTGGCTTCTGACTTTTCCCCAAACTAAAAGCACCTTTGATGAGATTCAGAAAAATACAACAGAGAAGCTGATGGCTACTGCGTGAACCGTGTGAGGTCCCAAGGTGCTTATTTTGAAGGGGACTGAGGTGTCATTGCCCTATGTACAATGTTTCTTGCATCTTGTATCTTCTTTAATAAATGTCTCTCTTTTTCATATGATATGGCTGGATACCTTCTGGACAGACTTCATATGTCTTTCCAGACTAAGGAAAAAGAAGTAAAGAACTAGGACTTCAAAGAAAAGTAAGGCAACAAGGAGATGAAAAGTTCATGTTTAGTAAACGATATTTGCTGGGCTGTCCAGGGACATGGGACATAGTAGCTTCCTCCCTGTCCACTGTGCCTAGCTCAGAATATACTGTGGTTGGTAGTTCTTTCAGAACCAGGTCTTTATCTCAAATTATTTTAGAAAGTTGGGGAGCAGTAACAAGAAAAACTTCCTGAATTATCTGTTTTTCTTTAAAATAATTAGCCTAGATTAATCCTTATGCCAGAGACACATTTTGTGGTAACAAATTTTACTTCCCTACAGTTGCAAACTCTGACATTATACTAGACGCATCCCAGATAAGAGATGGTTCATTTCAAGTCCCAATTACAGGCAAATTCTCAATATTATCTCATGTGTTTTGTTATGCCACTTAAGCAACTTACTTTAAATTATATAAATCATCTTTACTGACTTTAATTGATTTGAATATTTTTTAAATTTTATTCCACATGTTATAGATACATGTGTATTTTTCCTACACATCCACTATATTGTGGAGAAAATATCCATGATACAGTTTTTTAATTGAAAATGGCAAAGATTACAATTGATAATATGTACTATTTGCACTTTTTTTACTGTTTACTTCTTCATTGCTTGAAATCACAGGGGAGAGGAGCCTACACAAGCTATAGCAACCCTGGCTGGCATAGCTCAGTAGATTGAGTGTGGGCTGCTAACCAAAGGGTCACAGGTTCGATTCCCAGTTAGTGCACATGCCTGGATTGTGGGCCAGGTCCCCGGGGGGCCACATGAGAGGCAACCACACATTGATGTTTCTCTCCCTCTCTCTCTTTCTCCCTCCCTTCCCCTCTCTAAAAATAAATAAATAAAACCTAAAAAAAAAAAAAAGAAAAAAAGAAAGAGAGCTATAGCAGCACCTTGAACTCTTGCCAATCCACAGCTACCACCTCTTCAAGGACCATAAGAAACCCGACTTTCAGAAATCCATCACAGCGCGCCTGCTCCAAGGTGGAACTGGCATTGCCCTGTAATTCTGACACAACCGCACACCCCACAGAAACCACCACACCATGCACGCAGTTTACCGCATTCAATAAACTCATGATCAGCAGAAGCCAGGAACCACTAGCTAGCAAAGTCTCAGGACACAAGGAGCAGGAAACCTCCACAAGAAAGAATGTTGTGTGAAAATTTAGACCTTCTTCTGCTAAATAGTATAATTTAAACAGTAATTGTTTTCCTCTAAAAAGACTTTCCGGACTAATTTCAGAAACTTTACACATCTGTCCACCACAATCACCAACGGAACGGTCAGAGCCTGTTTCACACAATGTGGATTGATTTTCTCATACTGGGTTTTATATCTCCATATATAACAAAATACTCACTTTTTCCATTCTTTTGTGTTCTTCCACTGTGCACTTTAACATTGCTCTTTACTTTTTACACTTATTAAATTCTGGCTTTCCTCTGATATTACAACCTGTCTAGCATAGTAATCTCTACCTTTCAGTCTCTTCTGAAGGGAAGCCTACTTTTTATTTCATGGTGGGATTACACTTCCTGCCTTTTCAAAAAGCGGATGGCTTTGGGTGGAGATGGTGCCCCTGGCAAAATGGCTTTTAATTCAACATCCCAGTCAACACTCAGGAAGCTAAACATTTTTCGTTTGTTTTTGTTTTGTTTTGTTTTTTTGGTTACTTGCAACACGGTGGACAAGGGGACAAGAAAGACAAGAAGTGTCAGTAAAGTGTATTAAAACACCTTGAAAATGTAAAACAAAGGTCCCTAGAGGACAGAACAGGTTTCTCATCCCTATCATGTGGTAACAAGTACTGGAATCTAGTTTTGGGGACTTGAGGAAACTTGCTACTATAACCAGAAGAATTGTATCTTAAAATGTTATAGTGGGCTCTTCACAGTTAATTTCTCGTATAATTTAATTAATTTTTTTAAAAATATGTAACTTTCACATGCGTAAATTGCAGTGTCTGAAAGTCTGTGAAAAAGAGTTGGATTCTTTGGAAGCGGTCTGAGGAAGCAGAAGCCTTGGGGATAAGGTGTACGAGGCAGCGAATACGGAACAGCCACAGGAAGATACTTCGGCTGCAAGCTACAGGGACTGAACTCACCTGAGCCCTCTACGCCAATATACGGCCCTGTCTGAAGGACCAGGGGCTCTGCATTTGTCTCCCCAGCACCTGCGTAGCGCCTTCCATCCTCCATTAGTTGAAGGCTATTGCTACAAGCGTTAATTGCCCCAAACATCAGGAAAGTCCTAAGAAAGAAAAGCAGAAAGATTAGAGTCATGAAGGATATCTGAGGTTAGATTCTGTTTTCCTGCACAAAACAGTCCATCATAGTTATTGTTGGTGTCAGAGGGGAATTGAGGGAGGATGGCAGAGGGAACAAAAAATGACTGCTCCACTGCGTACCTGTCCGTTCATCACTGTCATCCCTGTGCAACTGTGCGCATGCCATGCATACTGAAAAGCAGGGAGGTGTGTGATTTTTAGTCATTTGCAGTTTTTTTTAATGCTCACCTGAGGGCATTGTTTCATTGCTTTTAGAGAGAGAGAAAGGAGAGAGAGAGAAAAAAAAAACATTGATGCAAGAGGGAAGTATCCTTGGTTGCCTCCTGTATGTGCCAGGACCAGGGATCATATGCTCCCAGACCAGGGATGGAACCCACAGTCTAGGTATGTGCCCTGACCAGAATCAAACCCACAATCTTTTGGTAACGGATGATGTTTCAACCAACTCAGCTTCACTGGCCAGAGCTACACTGCTTTTACTCGTAAAAAATGAAATCTATTTCAGTTCTTGGTAAGACATTATATCATTTACTCTCTCCCTTTATATTTAATGTCTACGCAAGTCCAGAATATTATGTCCTATTCACAGATGAATTTAGTATGTAGCTCAACATCCTCTTCTATATCTCAACTTTGGTCACTGTTATTATTGTTGTGATAGTTTTCCCTCTTCCCACAGGTATTCATTTCCATGGCACACACTTTGTTCAGCCCCCATTTCAATATATTAAATTCAGAAATCCTTGCTCAGGTGGTACCACTTTTATCACCAGTGGACATATTGTGACTTTATTCATTTGAATAATTCTTTGAGATATTGAGTAATCCAATACATTAACCCTATAATTATTGCATGACACCTTTATACATTAAAAAATTTTAATGGTCTATCTTTGATTTGCTCACTTCATTTCATTTTTAAATACCCTTATATTCACTTCTCCTTGTTGTACTCACCCAGTGATAACACATCCAGGTTAAACTAAAAATATACACATTTATCAGTCTGAAACTAAGGGATTAAATGCTGATTTGGGGAATAACACAATACTCCTGATACTTCTCTTTTTATGATCATGACACTGAACCTTAACATACAGCTTTTCACTTTTATTTAGCTTTGCCATTTTCTTGATTAACTATTTTATCTTTCTTCCTTTCACTGAAAAAAACAAACAAACAAACACCCTCTAACAGATTCTCCTCCTGTCCATAATCTCAGCTGATATTTTTACCTTTTAATTTAGAGAAAATATGAATTTCATTAAATAGACAATTGACTTCTGAAGTTTGATATATAAACTGCCCTATTTCTGTGCTCCTGTTTTCTAACTTCTTTTTTATAAATGGGAGAGATATTCCTGCCCCTTTCAAATGAAAGTGAATTGATTAGCATCTGGAAATCCAACTGCTCTTGTTTTATTTTTCCTGCATTATCAATTTCTCTCACCCACATGAATCATTGCCAGCAACATTCAACATGCTCTAGCATGCCCCACCTTAAGGAAAAATTATTAAATCCAATAGTTATCCCTGAAGCTATACCCAATTCTAGCTCTTGTTTTCTTTCTTGGTATCATTGACATATTATAATTGAAAAATTTCTTTAGTTATTGACTCCTTTATTTAACCTCTGTTGAGTTTAACACTCAACAGGTATGCTCTTTTCTTCAGTTCAACAACTTCTTTCAAGATAATGAAAACTTAAATCTTGTAGATTCATTGGCTGAAACATTTATTATTCATTAATTACAGTAAATAACAATGAAATAATATTTAAAGTGAAATTTGCATTTTTAAGAGCAGCATTACTAGGACAGGTGCTTATTTTGAGAAACACAATTATATAAGTATTAAATATATAAAAATGCATATTTATAAAATATTACACCAAATACATTTTAATATAAAATCATATTGTGTTACTGCACTGACTCATCATGCAGTCATGGGTAATTTATACTTTTAAACATTCTGGTTTGATTAATAATAGGACATCACAATGTAAGTTATCAAAAGCAGTAATTTTAACTATTATCTTAACATTAAAATGGCAGCTATTTCTTGTTTGCTTTGTTTTGTTTTTAGATTTTTACTTACCATATACTTGCCAACACTAAACACACTTCTCAGTTATTTTGAAAATCTATTATAAATTTAAAAAATCCTGTATGTCTTCCAAAGTGAGATATTAATAATCTATATTATCCTTAAGATTTTAATTTGTTTTTCAATAACTGCAAAAGTACTCACATTTTTCTTGTTCTGGTAAACTGATGTTAAGCTCTATATCATGAAGTGTTGTTTTGCAAAGTCCATTGTTCTATATTCACATATAGTGAAAAATCTTAAAAATCCAATACAGTGCACTTTTCAAAAATTACTATATAAGAAACTTAGAAACACACAATATTAACACCGTAATGTCATTTATAATATATTTTCTTAAGAAATTTAAATGTTTTCCTTTTAAAAAAGATATATGGTAAAAGGTTGCTCAGAAATGGGATATTAGTACAGAGATTTTTCTTCATGTTTATAAAAATTATTAGACATATATAATATACAAAGGTTACTAATGTGTACCTGTCTTTGAGCACCAAATATAAATCAACTTACTTGCTTCAAATACACATCACTACCAAATGAAATAGAAATCACAAAGATAAAGTTATAACTTTTATAACCTGAACAGAGACTGCTCAATATTGCATTTTAGGAAACTGATTGTGGGGTGGTGAAGGGGCACGCATCGGAGCTGTTTGTAAATCCCATATTTTAAAGTTACCTTTCCAGAATGCTCAGATATTTTGAATTTCCTATGTTGATAATACTGACACATACAACGTTTTTATACCTTTCGGTTGAGAGTGTTCGAATAACATGCATTTCAAATAATCTTTGACACGAGGATACGATGTTAAATGATCTAGCTGTCATCAGAATGAGAAAAGGAGCAAACATGGGAACGTGCTGATAGTGACTGTCCCGCGTCTGGCCCTTTATGGATGAGCCAGTTCTTTTCCAGACTGATTACTCTGTCATTCACTGGAGCCTATCTTGTCTGGGGCTGTCACAGTTGGTCTTTGACATTAACAATAAGATTAGGGCCAACGCGGGCTGTCACAACAACAGCCAGAGCCTAGAAAAGATAGCAAGGAGCTTGCTCTGATACAATTACATTTAAAGGGAGACCAGTAAATCCATACATCCGATCATTCTCCAGCTATACCCAGGTGTGTGTGTGTGTGTCGTGGGGCGGGGGGGGATTGTTGAAATTATGCATACTGTAAATTCACAGTGTAAAATACACAAACAATGTAACCTGATAATTATTATATTATTGATAGTTAATGCAGTTTGTTTTGGTGATGAAAATCTTCCTTTCATGCTCGGCAGCACCTAACTTCTGAGCCTGAAGGGTGTACATTTTTATTCCTTTTCTTTGTTCTCTCCTCCATTTGACTAGTGTCTACATCAGAGAAGCAATCATTTTCACAAAATCAACAATACGAAAGGCCTTCTGCTTTTAAGCAAATATGTTTATCTCCATATTTCTTAAGGTTGAGATTTTCCAATAAAAGAGAATGAATTTCGGCAGACATGGCATGAAGGTAATGAGAGAATAGTAATCATAAAAAACAAGCTATCATATAGACATATATGATATATATCTATATGATATAGATATCATATAGATATCATGTGCTATTTGATTTTTTTTAAAAGAAAGCTATATCTTTGAAGAAATAGTATTACTAAAAATAATATTAGTTTTCTCATCTCTATAACAAATTACCACATACTCATAGGCTTAAACCAGTCCGCATTTATTATCCATCAGTAACTTTAAGTCAGAAGTCTAGGCCAGAGCTCAATGTGATTTTCTGCTTAGTACTTCACAAAGCTTCTATCAAGATGTTGGCTGGGTTGTGTTTCTATCTGGAGGCCTGACTGGCATAAATCTGCTTCCAGTATCATTCAAGAATTTGGGTGAATTTACCCTTGTGCAGTGATAGCAGAATTTTCTTGCTGGTTATAGGCCTGGACTTAACTCCTAGAGGTCACCGTGCTTCCTTTTCATATGGTCGTCTCATAGGCCCTTTCACGGTATAGCAGTGTACTTCCTCAGAACCAGCAAGCAAGTCTCCAGTCTGCAGATACTGAGCCCTATCTAATGCAAACTGATCCAGGAAATGACATCCTACTCTATTCGTTAGATGCAATTCATAGGGCTCATCCTACTTCACGGATGTGATCCACTGAGAATCACTGTAGGGTGGGTACTGCGCAATGATTATGAAAAAGTTTTCCTTTGTTGAAAATGACTATGTTTTTAAAATAGTAAGAAAGATAAACAAACAGATTGATATGACAGTTCAGTTATACTCAGGATCTGAATGAGTTTTTAACAGAAGAATGTCTAGTTCAGGGAATTTCAGAGGGTGAAATTCAGCTATATTTTGTAGTTGGTGTATATAAAAAAGTTTGTGTGTTAAAAAAAGTGTTTTAAAAATAAAACATGAAATCCTTAAGGATAGAAAAGTGTGATTTATTCTGTTCGATCTTCAGATTGACTCTCTACCATTTCCTGTGGCTCAGGAAGCTAAACATCATGAGATGCATCAATGGACTCATTTATTGTCTGGCTTCCACTTGGATTTGATCAAAGGGAGGTAAATGAGAAAGACCCGAGTGAAGTGAGGACAGTGTTATAGAAAGAGTAATTGACTTTTTAGAACCATCCCCTCCTTGTCAGCCTTTATTCTTCCTGTTTTGCAATGACCACTCCCTCTTTCTGCCTCTACAGAGCAACGGTGAGTTTCCTGTGGTTGTAACCATGTCCTTTAATAATTTTTCACATCTTTAGAAATAGTCCTGACAGAAACCATGAAATCTCTGAATTAGACTCTATTACTCACATATATTAGATGCAATTTCCACCCCCCCATTTTACATCGATGACATAGGAAAACCCGAATACTCACCTGTTCATGCAGCGGGATTACACCACAGGAAAGGAATCCTGAACATATGAACTCAGCTTTCCCTTTGGTGGTTGGCATATCAGCCTAATCTCCCTGCAGGAGAGAAACCTTTACTGTGGAGTAAAAACAATGATCTGAGAGAACAGAGAAAGCCTCCCTATAATGGGCAAAACGTTCTGTGGGAGATGGACATTTAAATACCTATGGAATAATACATAATCTGTAATTTCCAAGAAATGTTTGACATTTAATCATTTTTAACAGTATTTTTTCATGCTCTTGTAAAAGAGTATTCATGGAGATGTTTCTTCTAAGCCCCCTTTTTCAATTTTTAGCATTTATCCCTTTTTTACTTCCTTCCGGGGCCTTGTCTGAGATAGCTAGTAAGCAGTTGAATTGGTGCTTTGATGCATGCAATCCAGTCCCAAAGACTGAGATGTTAGTCACTATGGTTTATATCCTGAAACCATGAGCATTATCCTGTCACCTACAACAAATGAACTATTCACTTAAAAATCTCCTAGCAGCTACACTAGCAGGATTCTGTAATTGAATTATTATTTTCAACATCTTCCTAACAAAATAGTAAAAAAATATTGCAATGAAATGAGAGATACAAATAAATTAGAATCAATATTATTGTTCTTAATTTAAAATGGTATTCAGTGAATTCAGCGTTCTTTTATGGTTACAAAAAATTGCACGTGAACCAGGCACAAACACATTTTGTTTTTTTCAAATCCTCTACTGTGTTTGCTATGGGCGATTTTCTTTAGTTCCCTCTCTTCTGCCCTCACTTAGACTGGAATAATAACAGAAATTATTTTCCAAATAAAATAACTTAGAATTTATCTGTCCACATGTGTTAGATAAAAGTTTAATTGAATGGTAATAAGAATAGCATTACTAATTTTTTTTGCCCCTTGGATATTCCTGGCTAGATTATTTATCTCATTTCTTCTTTTTAGCACTTGGAACACATATCTCCATAGCCTCACATGCATTTACTTTGGGGCCTAGAAACTAAGTTCTGTACAATGCAATGTGGTTGCAATTGACGTGCCCCACCTGTAGATTTGGTCCATAAAACACTCTTCAAGTGCATCTTCAGCCTGCTCTCTGTTAGGGAAGTCTCAAAAGTTGGTGGCAATGAATTCCTAAGTCAAAACTTGGAAGATCTCTGCCAAACTGAATTTCTCAATAACAATGAAATATGACATGGGTGAGAAAAGTATTATGCTGTGAAGCAAATGAGATTTGGGAGTTGTTTATTATAGCAACAAATACAATAAATTAGTTAAATGCCTAACTTTGTTCCACTACCTTCCATTTAATAAAACAAATATATTAGTAACAGCTGTGAATTAATGATACATAATGATAAATTAGTCAGATATTCTTTCTATTTCAAAACACCCCTGAATCTGCTTCATTATCATCATCACCAACAACCTACTCAACCTCCCAGATAGCTAAATGTTCTACCTAATGATATACATCCTCTCAGTCAATTGAAAAAAAACTGGAAGATTCTGGGGTATCTCTTACATCATTCTAGAAAAGTTTATTGAGATTGCTTAAAAAAGAAAAACAAATAACTCTAACTTTTCTTGACAGCATGGATAGACCTGGAAACTATTATGCTAAGTGAAATGAACCAGTCAAGGAAAGACAAATACCATATGATTTCACTTATATGTGGAATCTAATGAACAAAATAAACTAAAGAACAAAATAGAAATAGAGCATGGGTACATGGAACAAAATGACAGCTATTGGAGTGTTTGGGGAGGGAGGGACTAGATGAAAGAAGGTGAAGGAAGTGGCCAAAAGACATACATTTATTACCCATGGACATGGTCAACAGGATGGGGATTGCTTGAGGGAGTATGTATGCTAGGGGGAGATGGGCGAAGAGGGGAAAGGGGAGACAACTGTAATAGCATAAATAATAAAATATAATTTTAAAAAGTGAATAGTCTAAGATTAATCTAAATGATTCCACCTCAGCCACAGTTAAACAGCCATTTTCAGAATGAGCTACATTTAATTCTTCCTCATCAGCTGATTTCGTTCCCTTAACATTCTTTCACAAGTATTTTTCATTTAAGGTTTCTCTTATTTTACAAGGGTAAAATTGAACCATCAGAAACACAGTCACAATAAATTCAAATTCCTTTTTTTCTTTTTAAGAAAAATAAAATTTCTGTTGAATATAAATCATTAACTCAAGCACTCTGAATTTTTCTAAGCAAATGAAATAATTATATTTTTCTCTGAGTAGTTAAATATTTGCCAATCCTCAAATATGTTAAACAATAACATTTCAATCAGTAGCTATTATATATGAATGAGAGTGTTTATTAAGACAACTATGGTGTTGTATATGTGTATGTACTTGTATTTGTTTGTGCTTGTATACAAAGGAAATTGGCCTCTGGGGACTAGAAAGTCCTAATTGCAAACAGCCAATTACAACAATTCAGTGGACTGTATGTTCTACTTACAGGAAAAGGAAGTGGATGTGAGACTTTTAGCAGATATGCAAACATCATCAAAATTAAAATACTGAATGATTTTTAATGGAAACAAAATGTGCTGACTGAATTAATGAGCAAGAATTATACATAAACTGGTGAAAACAGAGTGAAGGAAAATTTAAGAGGTCTTATTGGAAAACTATTCTATACCAGGATGCTTTATTAGGTGGTGAAAGGGGTTTCCAAAAGATATGCAGAACCATTATTTAAAGCCTTTGAAGATAAACAAGAAAAACCCTTTCAAATAATTCTCTCTATATACAGTCCTGTTCAATTGCTTATTGACAACAATATTATTCTGAGTAATGGTTTGAAAAAAATGCTCTGAATATCTTTTTTCCCTTTCTCTACCTATATTATTGGCATTTAACTTACTTTATAGACATAATCAATTATCCCTCCAAAATAAATGAGGTTAAGCTTGGTTTTGTTTTAATGAGTACTTCTAATTTCTTTCCCAATGATTTTGGAGAGTTTGGGGAAAAGTTCTGAGGGGAATAAAATAGTCATTGAGTTTAATTAAAAAGCTTGATAAAATCTTTTTGAAAGTTATATGCAATTTTAAACTATATTGTGAAGCTCAGTCTATTATGCTACACTTAAAAATATTTTAGATATAATTCATTATTTTTGATGAAGTAAAGTGTCTATAATCAGATATTTCAGTGAGGGTATGTAGGTATCTAGGGCAGGGGTATTCTGTGAGAAGTAACAGCAATTTGAAGTCTCAGTGATAATTGAGGTAGGTACCTGCTTGAATTTTCCTAGGAACTGTAAAAAAGCAAAATGAGTGAGTGGATGAGTCGGAAAATAACTAGGGTCAGCTCAGGTGTCAATATTTGAATCATGGTAAAGATATTAGATTTTATTATGAAATGGCAATATTGGAAAGATTTGAGTAAATGTACACTTAAAAGATAACTCGTTTCTATATGAATAGGGGAGACTAGAAAGCAAAAATGGATACAAGAAAGGCAGATAAGATTGTATTATTCAAAAGGGAGTTGATAGTTTTAGGAACTAAGGTGGATGTGGTGAAGATGGAATGAGAAATAGTCAGAATCTGGATATTATCAAAAGACGAGGCAATAGAATTCCCTAATGGATTAATGATGGGCGTGAGGGAAAGTAAAGAATAATTTTAGGGTTTGGGGCCTGAGAAGAGGATGAATGCAATTGAAAATAATTGAGATGGAGAAATTGGAGAATAGGTTGGGAAAAGCAGATATGGGAAAAAATAGAAGTTGTCTTTGAACATGTTGATTTTATCAGACATCCAAGAGGAAATGTTTAGTAGGCAGTTGGATATATGTATCTAGAATTTAGAAAAGTGGTCAAAGCTGCAGATATGAACTTTGTGGTCATCACCATATAAATGCTATTTAAAGATTTCAGAACTGGAGAGCATTATGCTAAGTGAAATAAGCCAGGTGGTGAGGGACAAACACTATATGATCTCACCTTTAACTGGGACATAATCAACAAAAGAAAAAGGAAACAAAATATAACCAGGGACATTGAAATTAAGAACAATCTAACAATAGCCAGAGGGAAGGGGGTAGGGGACAGTGGACTACTATAAAGGACACATGGACAAAACCAAGGGGGAGGGTTGAAGCAAGGGAAGGAGGTGGGTTTGGCTGGGGTGGTGAGGAGTGGGGAGGAAATACAGACAACTGCAATTGAACAACAATAAAGTGATTTATTAAAAAAGAAGCTGATTATCTAAGATCCTAACTATTAATTCCCCAATCAGAACTATCCAAAAAAAGGAAACTTGCTTTTATTATTTAAAAAAAAGATGATCTCAGTATAAATGACATCAACTGGGAAGTAGGTGTAGACAGATGAGAGACAAAATCTGAGGACTAAGCCTACACTTGAGATGTCAAGATGAAAAAAAATACCCAGTTGTTGGGGAGTACCTGCAAGAGCAGTTATCTTCTGATTGCTTCTATTTCTTTAGGAAATTGAGAAACAAGCAAGCAACTGAAGTGCATACTAGAGAAGATTTAGTGGAATGTGAAATGTATTAAATATTGGATCGTAAGAGAGTATAAAGACTAAGGAAATGTAAAATGATTGGCAATCAGCATTGAGATGTAAACTTAGATTGTGTAATGAATGTACACAGTTGTGTATTTTTCACCGGCATCATCTATTTGGCAGTAGATAAAGAAAAAGTGGGAATTTGAATTTGAATTATTGCTGCTGTTTTGCCCAATAAGTTTGACAGAGAGCAAAGGATAAGATAGTTGCTTATCTATTTACATGAGTAATTAGAATGGTGATTGTAGAGGGAGGTAAGAAAATTGGTCGGGTGAAGGTTGGGGAGGTGGGGAGTGGAGAGTGGTAGAGAGAAGGGAAGGACAGAGATTGTAAGGACAAAAAAATTAAGTTTCTGGTAGAATCCAAAATTCTTAAATTGGGATCCTATAGTGAGTGAATTGGAAAGTTAATATGTGGTACAGCTAGGAGAACTCAAGAGTTAAAGATTTTAGCTGTACTTATAGTATAGGCTATAGTATAGTATAGGGTAGGCTTAAGTGATTAATGCATGTGGAAAGCTGTTATTATAAGAACTGGAATACATGACTCCAGGAGGTTGACAAGCCATTCAACCTTTGGACCCAGAAGGGTCTGCAAACTATGGTTTCAGATGGTATCTGAGCCATTGTCTTCCAGGGAAGGAATGCCCTGTGATGCAGATAAAGAATTGTTTATCAGTAGATAAATAAATACTAGAAAAATGGATGCCAGACTGCAACTCTTACCTAATTAACCCATTTTCCAAACCCCTTATCTACCTTTTTATTCTCCTTATACAAAAGATAGGCTTGAGATGAGATGCTAAGATGGATTTTAGTTGTACATAATTCACCAGCTCATCAGGTCACTGGCATCTGAATAAAGTGCACTTAAAGACTCAATCCTTGTCTGTACTTATTGGTTCTGGTAGTGACAGGCAGGATGAACACCAGCTCTTCTGGTTTCAGTGCTCTCGATGTTAAATGCTTGACAAGGAAATTTTAAGACCTTGCAGATATCAAGGTCTTCTGGTGTTTGACCTTGGGAGTGGATCACTTGATGATTGATTGAAAGTGAAGATGTTGATGGGAGAGGACATCTCTGATATTAAAAATTAGGATATTAAAGGAAAACATCTATAGCAATTGATATTTTAATAATAAAGCAGGATAAATGGTTGGGAAGGAAGTGTGATCCAAGTCTTTGGTAAGTGGCTGAAACAAGAGGGGCTAGTGGGTAGAATAGACTGATATTATTTACTTCAAAGCACGTAAAATGAGAAGGTGATAAATCAGGAGGAACCAACATTGAAATGTCAATAAGGACTAGGGGGGACTTTTATTCTATCTCCATGCTCTGTTATATGTAAGCTATGGGAGAAAAAGAAACACAACAGACCACTTATGGAGGTTGCACAGGACATGCTAATGTCAAATGAGTACCAGTTTTAGGCAGAGAACTAAAGTGACAAGAATATAAGAAAATGCGTAGAGAATATTTTTAAAAATTGCTGCTGACAGAGATGAGAGGGTTATTGAATGACTTTTAAATTAATTAATTTTTAAAAATTGGGTCTAGGAAGTACGTGAATAAACAGTTAACACTACCTCTTCTGTCTTCTTTGTTGGCACTAATCCCTTTTGCCAAACACCAAAACCAAATTGGGTTCTTTAACCTACCTTTGTTCAATTCCTTTCATCCCAGTTACAATTAATTTACATATGTTATTTTTATCTTTCCTAAACAGTAGCCAAATAACACTGAATAAATCAATACAAGTGCCCTTTATTAAATTACAGTTCAATTTTTAATTTACTCTCTTTGCTAAATCATTTTTCTGTACAAAATATGAATGTTGAAATATTTTCTCAACTAACTCAAAGTTCCCAAGTTCATTCATCTGAGACAAAGAGAGCAGTGAGTCCTTGCCTTCAACAGTTACAGTATTTTCTCTGTAAAGAGCTAGTAAATATTAAAAACCAAGTGGAAGATAGTCTGTAGAGTTTGGGGGAAAAGAATGTGCTACTGAAAACTTCATGCCTACAGTATGTATTTTAACAAGTTTAGTTTAACAAGTTTAGTCATGGAAATGGAAATTCTTTTTAATGCTACATAAATAAAAAATGAATTAACCAGTTTTAATATGAAATTTGGAAATAAATTAGAAAATGGCATGGATCAAGTATAACCAAAGATGCAGATGCAAAAGAAAAAAAAAGCCTGAAGAAATTTTGGCTGTGTGTGGAAGATTTTGGATTTTATTTTAATTTAATTTCTTTATTTTTGGATAATTTACAGTTTTTATTTTCTCTTGCTCTGATATTTCCACTTTAATTTTTCAAAATATATCATTTATAAAGTTTTTTGGCATATGACTATATTTTATTTTTAAAATATTGACTGTAATTCTAGCTGTTTTTTTCTTTTTAAAAATATTTTATTCATTTATTTTTTAGAGAAAGGGGAAGGGAAAGAGAAAGAGAAGGAGAGAAAGTTCGAAGTGTGGTTGACTGTTGCATGACCCCCACTGGGGACCCGGCCTGCAACCCAGGCATGTGCCCTGACAGGGAATCGAACCTATGACCCTTTGGTTCATAGTCTGACACTCAGTCCATTGAGCCATACCATCCACACTGGTTTTTTTCTTTTTATATATTTTCTTTTAAAATATTTTTGTCTTAAGGTTGTCAGAGGAATGATAGCATGAGAGGTGCACTTGGTCTGTCTCCTTGAAGTTTCAATAATTTGAACAGTTCTAATTCAACAAACAATTCCTTAATCAACACAACAACACAGCTAAGAGATACACACATTGAAACAGATAGATGCACCTGTGGGAGAGAGCCAGTGAGACAAAAAGGAACAGATGCTGGGCCAGGCCAGGGATACCACCCTGTAGCTGGAAGCTCACAGGGAGGCTCAACCTGGAGAGGAGAACAATCAGGCTGTGGCTGGCACTCCCTTCAGCAGGTGGAACAAAGAGATTTGTTAGGCATTCCTGCAGGACTTGGCAGTATGAGCTGTGGCTGAGCCCAGAAGCTTGGCAAGGACACTCCACAGGGTGTTGAGCAGTTAGCATTTCAGATAGAGAAACACAGCCATAGAGTTCTGCTGCCTGCAGCTTCCCAGATCCTGCCTGCCTTTGCCCTTGGTGTCAGGATGCACAGCACATTATCTGCAAACCTGAGAACTGATACTACAGATACTACTTTTCTCCCAGGGGAAGTGGTGTCTTCTGTGACTGGTCTCAGAGTTGGGGCACATGGGGGACACCATGGAAGTCCAAGGTAGCCATTACTGGGAGGGCTAAACAACAAAGAATGGAAAGAAACCCACAAATATGTGGAGTTTAAACAACATGCTATCAAAAATGACTGGGTCAAAGAAAAATAAAAAAGGAGTTCAAAACATACAAAGAGACAAGTGAGAATGACAATATGACATATAAAAACTTTCTGGGATACAGCAAAAGCAGTGATAAGAGGGAAATTTATATCATTACAGGACTATCTCAAGAAACGAGAAATCCCAAGTAACAGCCTAACATTACATCTTAAAAAGCTACAAAGAGAACAAAAGCAACCTAAAGTCTGCAGAAGAAAGGAAATAATAAAAATTAGAGCAGAACTGAATGAAAGAGAGAAAAAAAAGACTACAGAAATTAATACAACAAAGATCTGGTTCTTTGTAATGATTAGGAAAATTGACAAACCCTTGGCTGGACTCACTAAAGAAAAGAGAGGAAAGAGTCATATTAACAATATCAGCAATGGAGTTATCACAGACATCACAGGTATATGAAAGATCACACTGGGATACTATGAAAAACTATATACCAAAAATTCAATCATCTAGAAGAAATAAATAAATTCCTATAAATGTATACCATATTTTTAGGACTATAAGATGCATCGGACCATAAGACATACCTAGGTTTTAGAGGAGGAAAATAGGAAAAAAATTTTGAAAAAAATGTGGTAAAATATTTAGTAACCTGTGACTCTGCTCCACTGCCCCCTCCCCCACAGTGAGCCAGGTAAGCTACATTCGAACTATAAGACGCACCCCCATTTTCTTTCTAAATTTGGGGAAAAATACGTCTTATAGTCTGAAAAAATGGTAACTTCCATGCCTAAATCATGAAGAACTGTGAAATCTAAACAGACAAATCAACAGTGAGGAAATTGAAGCAACCATCAAAACCCTCTCCAAAAATAAAAGTTAGAACTAGGTGACTTTACTAGTGAATTCTACCAAATACTCAAAAAAGATTTGATACCAATATTTCTCAAACAATTCTAAAAATCTTTGGGAGAGACAATAATCCTAACACATTTTATGATGGCAACATAGCCCTGATACCAAAACCTGGCAAGGATAACACAGAAAAAGAAAACTATAGACCAATATTTCTGATGAATATAGATGCAAAAATTCTAAACAAAACACCAGCAAATCAAATACAACATAATAAAAAATACATCATGATCAAGTGGGGTTCATTCTAGGGGTAGAAGGTTGGTTCAACATACACAAATCAATGTAATATACCACATTAACAAAAACAAATGATATAAATGACATGATGTCATAGATGCAAAAGAGTATTTGATAAGATACAACATCCATTTATGATTAAAACACAAAAATAGGTGTAGGAGGAAATCAACATAGTAAAGGCCATATATGACAATCCCTCAGCCAATATCATGCTCAGTGGTGAAAAACTGAAAACTGCCTATGAAATCAGAAACAAAGTAAGGATGCCCATTCTCACCATTAACATAGTCCTGGAAATCCTAGCTAGAGCAATTATAGAAAACAAACAAACAAACAAACAAACAAACGAATGGCATGCGAATTTGGAAAGAAGTAGAAGTGTCACTCTTTTCCGACAGCATGATTCTTTATTCAGAAAACCCTAAAGACTCCACCAAAAACTATTAGAAACAACAAGTAAATACAGTAGATTTGCGCTATACAAAATCAATGTACCAAAATGTATTGCTTTCCTATATACAAACAATAAAACTAGAGAAGGAGAAGATGAAAATCATTTCTTTTGTAATACAATAAAAATAATATGCCTAAGAATAAATGTAGAAAGGACGTAAAGGAACTATATATTGGAAAGTACAAAGCATTACTGAAAAAGTTTGAGAAATACAAAAAGAAATGGAAATATACCCTATGGTCATGGACTGGAATACTCAAGATAGTTAAAACACCCATATTACTCAAAGCAATATACAGATTTATTGCAATTCCCATCAAATCTCAATGTCATTTTTTAAAGAAATAGAACAAAAATCATCAGGTTTGTATTAACCACAAGAGACCGCAAATAAATAAAACAATTCTGAGAAAAAGGAACAAAGACAGAGGTATTACATTACCTGACTTCAAATAATACTACACAGCTACTACAAACAGCATGGTACTGGCAGGAATGCAGACACACAGACCAATGGAAAACACTGAGATGCCAGAAATAAAATCACATGTATATGGGCAAGTTATGTTTGACAAAAAAGCCAAAAACACAGAATAAAGAAGATAAAGTTATTCAATAAATGGGAAAGCCACATGCAAAAGAATGAAACTAGACTATAGTGTGTCCCCATGTACAAAAATTAATTCAAAGTTGATCAAAATACTTAAATATAAGATCTAAAGCAATAAAATATATAGAAAAAACATAGGTAATAAATTTATCGACTTTGGCTTTAGAGAAGATTTTATTAATTTGACCCAAAAGTCAAGGGAAATACAGAATAAAAATAAATAAATGAACCTACATCAAACTAAAAAGCTTCTGCATAGCAAAAGGAATCACCAACAAAACAAAAAGGCAACCCACCACATGGGAGGTGATATTTGCAAACAATAGCTTTGATAAGAGGTTAATATCCAAAATATAAAAAGAACACCTGCGACTCAAAACCAAAGAAAACCTATTCAATTGAAAAATAGGCAAAGGGAAAAAAATGGGCAAAGAACCTGGACACCTCTCCCAAGGGGATATTCAAATGGTCAATTGATATATGAAAAGATGTTCAGCTTCACTAACTATTAGGGAAATGAATGTTAAAAGTACAAAAAGATACTACCTCACATCTGTTGGAATGGCTATTATGAACAAGACAAGTGTTGGAGAGGTTGTGGAGAAAAAGGAGCTCTTCATTCACTGCTGGTGGGAGTATAAACTGATACAGCCAATATGAAAAACAGTATGAAGTGTCCTCAAAAAATTAAGAATAGAGTTACCATATGACCCAGAAATCCTTCTTCAGGGTATCTACCAGAAAAACTTAAAGGCATTTATTTGCAAAGATTTATGCACCCTATGTTCATTGCAGCATTATTCATGGTGGCCAAGGCATGGGGACAACTAACGTGCCTGTTGATAGAAGACTGGATAAATCATAAATGGAATGCTACTCAGCCTTAAGAAAAGTTGAAATACTGCCATTTGTGACAACATGAGTGGACCTTGAGAATATTATGCTATGTGAAATTAGTAAGCCAGTAAAAGCTTACAAACACATTATTTCACTCATATGTGAGGTATAAAACTGAAACTCATAGACAGAGACAGCAGTATGGTGGTTACCAGAGAGAACGAGGTTGGGGAGGGAGTAAATGACAAAGGTGGGCAAATACGGTGATGGAAGATGATTTGACTTTCTATATATGGTAGGCACACATTCCAATATATGAATTGTGTATTACAGAATCATACACTTTATACCTGTATAATCTTATTAACCAATGTCATCCCAATAAATTTAATTACATATTTTTCTTGTTTCATGTTGTAGAAGTTGTTTATTTATTAATCATTTTTGAAGATTTATATTTTTGTTTTACATTGCTACATTTCCCTGTTCCCTTCTTTGAATTATTTTTGATCTTCCCAGTTTTATTATATTCTTTCATCTCCTTATCTGGCTTTATTTTGTTGCTTAAGATCCTAGAGTTGAACATTTAGCCAATTTTTTTTAAATTTGCTCTTAATTTCTGGTAAACATAACTAAAATATTAAAGAAGAGGCATTTCTCACACGATGTTTTTGTACTATTTTAGTTGCCCTTACATTTTAATTATCCTGTAACTTTGCTATGCTCTCTTATTTAGCTCAAATTATTTTTATATTATACTTTTAAACTGTATATTTTTAAATGTTTATTAATTTGTAATTTAATCAGATTTATGGTCAAAGCATATACTCTACAGATATTTTTCAGGCTTTCCTCAAAACCTAATACATTTGACTTTTTAAAATATTAAACTTAGTGGGAATAGACGGAGCATTCCTCAACATAATCAAGGCCATATATGAGAGACCTACAGCCAACATCATACTCAATGGGAAAAAACTAAAATCTTTTCCACCAAGGTCAGGAGCAAGACAAGGTTGTCCACTTTCACCACTTCTATTCAATATAGTATTGGAAGTCTTGGCCACAGAGATTAGACAAGAAAAGGAAATAAAAGGCATCCAAATCAGAAAGGAGAAAACAAAACTATCATTGTTTGCAGATGACATGATAGTGTACATAGAAAATCCTATAGACTCAGCCAAAAAGCTGCTTGACCTAACAAATGAATTTGGCCAAACAGCCAGATACAAAGTCAATATCCAGAAATCAAAGGCATTTTTGTATACCAACAATAAAACAGCAGAAGCAGAAATCAAGGAAAAAAGCCCATTCATTATAGCAAAAAGAAAAATAAAATACCTAGGAATAAATCTAACCAAGGAGGTAAAAGACCTGTATGCAGAAAACTACACAACACTGAAGAAAGAAATCAAGGAAGATACAAACAAATGGAAACATATACCATGTTCGTGGATTGGAAGAATTAATATCATCAAAATGTTCATATTACCCAAAGCAATTTACAGATTCAATGCAATACCTATTAAAATACCAATGGCATATTTCACAGACATAAAACAAACACTTCAAAAATTTGTATGGAACCATAAATGACCTCGAATAGCTGCAGCAATTTTGAGAAAGAAGAGGAAAGTAGGAGGGATCACAATACCTGGCACCAAACTATTACAAGGCCACTGTAGTCAAAACAGCCTGGTACTGGCATAAAAACAGGCACATGGACCAGTGGAACAGAACAGAGAGCCCAGACATAAACCCAAGTCCCTAGAGTCAATTAATATTTGACAAAGGGGGCAGCAACATAAAATGGAGTAAAAATAGCCTCTTCAACAAGTGGTGTTGGGAGAACTGGACAGCTACGTTCAAAAAAATGAAACTCGAGCACCAACTTACACCATACACAAAAATAAATTCAAGGTGGATAAAAGATTTAAATATAAGCCATGGCACCATTAAAGTCCTAGAGGGGAAAATAGGCAGGAAAATCTCAGATATTTCACGCAGCAACATTTTTACTAATATGTCCCCTAAAGCAAGGGACATAAAGGAAAGAATAAACAAATGGGTTCTCATCAAAATAAAAATCTTCTGCACCGCTAAAGAAAACAGTATTAAAATAAAAAGAGAACCAACTGTATGGGAAAACATATTTGCCAATGACACCTCAGACAAGGGTTTAATCTCCAAAATATATAAAGAACTTACATGACTCCACTCTAAGAAGACAAGCAACCCACTTAAAAAATGGGCAAAGGACTTGAACAGACACTTCTCCAAGGAGGAGACGCATGAAAGGATCCAGAGACACATGAAAGGATGTTCAATATTGGTAGCTATCAGAGAGAGGCAAATTAAAACCACAATGAGATACCACCTCACACCAGTCAGAATGGCCATCATAAACAAAGCAACAGACAACAAGTGTGGGAGAGGTTGTGGAGAAAAGGGAACTCTAATGCACTGCTGGTGGGATTGCAGACTGGTACAACCACTATGGAAAGCAGTATGGAATTTTCTAAAGAAAACTAAAAATGGATCTGCCTTTTGACCCAGCAATTCCACTGCTAGGATTATATCCTAAGAACCCTGAAACACCCATCCAAAAGAACCTATGCACCCCAATGTTCATAGCAGCACAATGTACAATAGCCAAGTGTTGGAAGCAACCTAGGTGCCCATCAGTAAATGAATGGATCAAGAAACTATGGTACATTTACACAATGGAATTCTATGCAGCAGAAAGAAAGAAGGAGCTCCTACCCTTTGCAACAACATGGATGGAACTGGAGAGCATTATGCTAAGTGAAATAAGCCAGGCAGTGAAAGACAAATATCATATGATCTCACCTTTAACAGGAACCAAAGCAACAAAACAAACAAACAAGCAAAATATAACCAAAGACACTGAAATTGAGAACAGGCTGACTGTCACCAGAGGGGAAAGGGGAGGGAATTTCAGGGGAAAAGGGGAAGGGTTTGGAGCAACAAGTATAAAAGACACATGGACAAAATCTAGGGGGGTGGATATGGGAGGGAGGTGCGGAGGGTTGGGGCCGTGGGCTGGGACAGGAGTAAAAGACAGATAACTGTACAAGAACAACAATTAAAATAAAAAATTTTAAAAATATTAATTTTCCCCCCAATATCATGTATGTATGTATGTATGTTCAAAATATATGCATATGTATACATATATACACAAAACATATATATACATATATGCATATACATCACATATAATTATGTTTGTTTGAGTTAGATACTAGAACATGGATATATTTTACAAAACATTGTGAAGTGAATAAAAAGATTTTAATAATTTAGAAACCTATTTCTATAAATATAAACACATATTCACCAAACTCCATTGGTAAATATTTTGGAGACCTATACATACTTATCTGTAAATATTTTGTAGATATGTACATGTACCTAGGATTTATACCATAGATGTGTCTATAAGTAGGGCAAGATTCTACATGTAAGAGTTCCTAGTGATACAGAAACATTTAAAGAGAAGAGCGTCTCCACATCTCTCTCATTGTTTCTCTCTCTTTCTCTTCATAATACACACAGAGAGGAATATTATGGATAGAAAAATTAGATTATCAAACAGATAAAAACATGAAATAACTATAGGAAGGGGCCATCAGATGGATTATCAGAAATTGTTAAGATTTTCACCTGTATTATTTACTAATTGCAGATTGAAAACTTGGAAGCGTAAAACCAAATTCAAGGCTGCGCAGACAATATGTATTCAAAGTAGGAATCCAGGGCCTCCACATTTTATTTTACAGCATTCTTCAGGGAATGCCCTAATATTTTAATAATATTCTGTTCTACATGCTGGTTATTATTTGATCTAGTTGGTACTGTATAAATTTGCATGCATATTTGTGTAAATCACTACTTAGAAAATTTTACATAGCTATTCCACAAAGGGCATTCACTTACTTTCCCACTGACAACTTGTTTTAGCATTATGTACTATTAAGAAAAATAACTTTTCAGAGACTGTGAACTCTGACCAGAAGAACCAGCATGACAACAGCAGTCAGGAATCATTTTTGCTAAATGTACAGTGACCTTGGCCTAAGCTCCTCAGAGTAATGCCAAAACATAGAAAGGAATGCCATATATCAGGACCTTGGAAAGGCTGAGTCTAGGCAAAAGTTTAATTTTTTATTAGTGATTATTTCCCCTGAAAATAGAACTAGTTATCATGTTCATGAATTTATTGCTAACAAGCATTTAAGAATTGGACTGTATCTCAGAGGGTGCTCAGCAAGCCCCACATTATTCAGAGGGAGAATTTCAGGTCTAGTAAATGTAACTAAACTCCCCAATATTTCAAAACTAGTTAGTGACAAGGCAATTAAAATAATGTTTTTATGGAACCAATGCTAGTGTTCAGAACTTATTTATGGTCATTTAAGCCATAAAAGTACTAATTATCTTTGCAAATATTAGGACTCCTCCTAGCACGAATTCACATACTAGTTCTAAAGACATAGCATTCTATTGCCATGTGAATTTATGACAAAGTTTTCAATATTCATTGGCCTTCCACTTTTGTATTTGGAATCAGAAAATACTCTAAGATGTTATTCCATTTATCCTTCCCTTCTAACTGTTATGTTTGGAATATGAAATTTAAAAGAAAATTTAAGAAAAGTGAAAATGAGTCTCTACACCAATTCAAGACTTTAAAAACTTTTGAAAGAATTTTCTTAAAGGTTAACCACTTTTAACTAAGGATATTTTATTTATAAAAAAGCTCACCACTTAAGCAATTACATCTTTGTCATTTCTCAATATTACATCTTAATGTGACAACCCACCTTGCTAATTTTAAAATACTTAATTTTATTTAATTTTTTTCTCCATTTGTTCTTTCCCGATTCCATTAGATAATTCCAGGAGGCATGCACATGACATCAATTCTTGCAATTGAGAAATCTCAGTCGTTCTGTGAACCCTGGTCTGTGCCATGTTTCTGATGGAAGCTGCTTTATATTTATGAGTTTAAATCTGCATTTTACATCACATTTAAATGAAATTTAATATTCTTAAATATCTAGCACAAGTAGATTAAAATGAATGAAGATCGCAGGAAATGAACTTCGCCTCTCAGCATCCCAAACATCTGGAATATAAAAGTCCAGGGATGGATATTATAAGTAATATGGGTAAAAAAAGAAGTTTGCTTCAAAATAACAAAGTTTAAACATTGATTTTTTTTCCCCCAAAGTATAAAAGACTGTGGTCTAACTGTCAGAGGAAAAGCTTCCTTGACTCATTTCTTTGATAGGAATGAGTTCATACAAAACTGCACATCCAAGTGTGTGTGCAAGAGACATACACATGTATCTCACACACAAACATGCACACCCATGAAGGTAGACACACAGCTGAGTTTTTTGTTGTTCTAGGCACTTCATATCTGCATTCTTAAATCTGCACCACCTGCTCATTGCATTTGGCAAGTTACTTTTTTGGAGGCAGGACGTTTTCTTCAAAGAAGCAGCGGTGGATGACATTCCCTGCTGGGAAATACCTAGCTGCCAGGAGAGAGGAGCTCTCACTTGCAGATGCCCTTCCCACCCCCATCTTTGTATTCATGGATACCATGGCCATGGAATGTCAGTCAGAGTTGAAATGAGGCTGCTGGAAGTTGTAGTTCCTAATTTCACTCTACCATCTACCAGCCACCCCCTTTCCTCTATGATCACAGGATACCCAGGCCTCGTTCTTTCAGGACAGGTGTGATGGACTCCAGGCTGTATTTGAGGATTCTTGTGCTGGCCAGGGCCTCTGAAAACTGCTTAGCTTCCTGCCTGAGCTTCTTGCAGGACTTCAGTGGGGGCATGCCATGCTGCTGTTGGCATGACTGTGAGCCCTCAGGACCTCATTATTAAACTGTTTGCAAGGTGACTTCTACATGGCTGACTTGGTATGCTCATGGGATCCCGCTGCCTCTAAAGTTCCTTTTAAACAGAATAATTTTACATGTAAAAATTTGTACAACATTAATGTGACAAAAAACTACTAGTTGAACAAAATTATAAAAAAGTGTAACACTATAAAATACTTGAATAAGGCAAAAATAGGTTTATAGTGTTTGTACAGAAAATAATACAATAATTAATAAATAATAATGCAAGAATAAAATCTCAGGATCCAAGATGATGGCATATTAGGTAAAAATTACATTAACCTCCTCTTGGGACCAAACTGGAATTACCACTAAATTGTAAAATATTTCCGAATAACCAACTGAAGATTAAGTGGAGAGAAAGCCTTATAACAAATGACTTACATAAAAAGACACATCGAGACTGGTAGGAAGTGCAAGCAAACAGGGCTAACTGGGCTCCAATGGGTGGCAACTGAAGTTCTGCAGGCATATTTCAGCTGTGAGAGCGTTCCCTCTGGAAAGTGTGGGTTCTAAACCCCAAGCCAGGCTCCACAGCCTAAAGCACCAGAACCAGGAAAGGTGCCCACATGACACTGGACTGTGAAAAGCAGTGAGGTTTCTGTCTGCCTGGGAGAGAAGCCTGGAGATTCAGCAACCTTTGTAAAGGACCAATGAACAAGATTTTGTTTGAAATCACTTACTCTGGGCTCAAGGGGAGGATGGGCAGAGCATACTAGAACTGTATGAGGAATGTCTGGGGTTGGTAGCACTAGAGAGGAAGTTGAAGGGTCAGCTTCCAGGATCCCTGTGTTCAGTCATTCCCCCAATTCTGCAGAAGCCATCTTTCCCCAGCAAACCATTCTTCTTCAGGGGGTATTAGCCTGGGCTAAAGCAATAACCCCACCCACAGTAAACTCTCTTTCCTCACCCTGCAGCCCTTCTAAGGAGAATAGCTGGAGGCTCTTTAAGTGAATAAGCATAACAGGTAACCTGTAGGCAGAGGCAGATCTCTGGGTGCTGTGAAATTTTGCTTACTTGCTCCTCAGACCAGGGCTGGTAACCACCAGCCTAAGTGCACAGCTTGTTTCCACTTGTACCCAGGTCCAGCAGAGAGAACCAGATGCTGTGGATCACTGATAGCTCCAAACAGGTTGCCCAGGGCCAGTTACAAGCAGCATCTGACATAGGTCTACATCAGAGTCTTTGCAGGTTTACCTGATATGTAGAAACAAACACAAAGAGGAAGCCAAAATAGGAAGACAAAGACACAGCACCCAACTGAAAGAACAAGAGAATTCTCCAGAAGAAGAGCTAAATAAAGTGAAGGCAAGCAACTTACCAGGTATAGAGTTCAATGTAATGATTATAAGGATGCTTAACAGCATGAAAAAAAGCACATAGAAACCATATAAAAGGACCAGTCATAAATAAATAATGTAATAGCTTGCCCTGGCTGGTATGGCTCAGTGGACTGGTAACCAAAGGGTCATGGGTTCAATTCCCAATCAGGTCATATGCTTGGGTTGTGGGCCAGGTCCCCAGTAAGGAGCACATGAGAGGCAACCACACATTGATGCTCCTCTCCCTCTTTCTCTCTCCCTTCCCCTCTATAAAAATAAATAAATAAAATATTTTAAAAAGAATAATGTAATACCTGAAATAAATAATACACTGGGAGGAATAAACAGTAGGTTAGATGAAGTAGAGGATTGAATCAGTGATTTGGAAGACAAGATAGAAAAAAAAAAAACACCCAAGCACAGCAGCAAAACAATAAATAAACAAAAAAAGAATTTAGAAAAAATAAGGATAGTTTAAGGAAAGTCTGGGAAAACATGAAGCATACACCTACCCCACATTGTAGGGGTAACAGAAAGAGAAAAGAGAGAAAAAGGGATTGATGATATATTTTAAGAAATAATGACCAAAAATTTCCTTAACCTGGTGAAGAAATAAGACACACAAGTACAGTAAGCACAGAATATCCCAAACAAGATGGACCCAAGGAGGCCCACAACATGATGTGTCATAATTGAAAAGACAAAGCTTAAAGGCAAGGAGAGAATCTTAAAATCCACAAGAAAAAGGCAGTTACCTTCACGTGAGCTCCCATAAGACTGCTGTTTGATTTCTAAATTGAAACATTCCTGACCAGAAGGGACTTCAAATATGACATTTGAAGTGATGAAAAACAAGAGCCTATAACCAAGGTCACCTTACCCAGCAAGAATATTTTTTAAAACTGAAGGAGAAATAAGGAACTTCCCAGACAAGAAAAATATAAAGGTGTACATTACCACCAAACTAGCATTAAAACAAATATTAAATGGTTTGCTTTAAGAAGAAGAAAAATAAGAAAACAAAAAGACAGAAAATAAAATGGCAATACATATCTATCAATAATCACTTTCAATGTAAATGGCTTTAATGATCCAATCAAAAGACATAAGGTAGCTGAATGGATAAGAAAACAAGACCCATATATATGCTTTCTGCAAGAGACCACCTCAGATCAAAAGATACACACAGACAATGGATAAGGATATTTCATGCAAATGGAAAGGGAAAAAATGATGGGGTAGCAATTCTTATATCTGATAAAATGGACTTTAAAACCAAGGCTATAGTAAGAGACAAAGAAAGACACTACACGCTGAAAAAGGAACAATCTAACAAGAGGATATAACCCTAGTAAATGGTTACACACTCAATGTAGGAACACCTAAATATGTAATGCAAATCTTGATGGACATAAAGGGAGTAACAGAAATACAGTCATAAAAATGGATTTTTAACACCTCATTGAGATCAACAGATAGATAGATCTTCCAGAAAGAAATCAAGGAGATGACTACCTTAAATGAAACAGTGGACCATTAAAATGTATTTAAATTATATCTTCAGAGCATTTCACCCCAAAGCAGCAGCATCTGCATTCTTTTCAAGGGCACATGGAACATTTTCTAGAATAGACCATATGTAGGACACAAAATATAGCTCAATAAGTTTAAGAAGATTGAAATTGTATCAAGAATCTTCTCTGACCACAGTGTTATGATACTAGAAATCAATCACAGGAACAAAATTGAAAACACAGTAGGACATGGAAGCTAAATTATAGGCTACTAAATAATAAATGGGTTAACAGTGAGATCAAGGAAAAAATCAAACAATGCCTTCAAAGAAATGAAAATAAGAACAAAACAATCCCAAATCTGTGGGACATAGAGAAGTAGTTCTAAGAGAGAAATTCATAGCATTACAAGCCTATCTCAACAAACAAGAAAAAGCTCAAATACATGATCTAACTGTAGACTTAAAAATAAGTTGAAAAGAATAACAAACAAAGCCCAAAGTAAGTAAAAGTAAGGAAATAATAAAGATGAGAGCAAACCTTTAACTAGACTCATAAGAAAAAAAAAGAGAGAGCCCAATAAATAAAATCAGAAATGAAAGAGGAGAAATAACAGCTAACACCAAAAATACACAAATGATTGTAAGAAAATAGTATGAACAACTGTATGCCAACAAATTGGACAATCTGGATGAAATGGATGAATTCTTAGAAACATACAATCTTCCAGAACTAAATCAGGACAAATCAGAGAATCTGAATAGACAGATTATACCTAGCAAAATTGAAATAGTAATAAAAAAACTTCCAACAAACAAAATTCTTGGAATAGATGGTTTCATACATGCATCTTACCAAACATTTGGAGAAGATCTAATACTTCTCCTTTTCAAACTATTCCAAAAATTCATGAGAAGGGAAGACTCCTAAGCTCATTTTACAAGGGCAGCTTTATCCTAATTCCAAAACCAGATGAAACACTACAAGGAAAACTATAGATCAATATCTCTTATGAACATAGATGCTAAAATCCTCAACAAAATATTAGCAAACTAAATGCAGCAGGACACTAAAAACAGAAAAATCATACACCATGATCAATTGAGAATTACTTTGGGAATGCAAGGTTGGTACCACATCTGCAAATCATTGTGTAGAGAGTTGCTCTTGGAGTCATCATTCAGCATATTACATGGTTTGATATACTACATAGCTTAACCTTAAGAATAATCTCACTGGACATCCCCGCATTGTTGCTGAACTATTTCAGTGCCAACAATCTGAAATTATGTGTTATGGTGGACAATGTAGACAATTTTCTACCTAGAGAAATATCAGTACCCACATTCGATAAATTCAATATTATTCAATGGCTAGGAAGTGTTCTCAAAAAGTGCCATTTCCACATCAATAGTACATAAACATAAATGGTAATGTTTTATTTGCATGTATATATAACTAAAATATGAATGATTAGTCATCATTATTTCCAGATACATCTGTGTTGAATATGATGAGATATATATGTTTTTTTTTGTCAAAATATCTGAAAGGAAATATAAGGAGTGCTAACATTTTAAGGCAGTCTTGCCATAAATTACCCTCCACTCCATGTGTTCCCTTTAATCATTGTGGGAAGGAAACTTTCCCTCTGTTCATTTCTGCTGGGTTACCTTATTTCATATGAGGGGACAAATACTTCTTCACTCACTTTTAAATAGCCAGAAGCTTTGTTACAATTATCCACCTGGTACCAGCCCTAATTTAATAGGATTTTGGAGAGGGGAGGCTTCCCCCCACTTCAGGAGCCACAAGCTTTGCAACATTGAATATGATGAAGTTGTAAGGTGGGTGAAAGCCATGTAGTCTTTTGGGTCAGAGAAGTGTGAAGGGTCATGACTATAAATGGTGAGGTATGGAGATCTGAGTAAAGAAAAAAGGAAAATCTCACATTCTCAACATCAGTGATATTGAAAGGGTTATTTATTCATTTATTTTTGTGGGGCAGAGGGACAGGTTCTAGTCCAAGATCCTTCTGATAGGATCTTGGATTCTCCAAGATCCACCCATCATTAATCTCCCATTTTCTGATATGAATAATTGAATTGTTCACACTTTAAGTAAAATGTAACACAGAATTGAATTTTTCACGCTTTAAGTAAAATTTAATGCAGAAGCAGTTTCCAAATAGTTCCCCTCACCAGTTCCCTCTTCTCATTTATGCTTTCAAAATATTTGCAAATTTTGAACTGCTCTTCTAGAAGAAATTTGCTTCTGAAAAGCAGGCTTTAGGTTTCCTTGAGGTAAGTTTGAAGCCACACCATCTGCTGCCTGACCTTTCAGTCTAACACATTGATGTTGATATATTCTAAGTAAGTAAGTTTTATTTTTGCCCTGTTGCAGCAATGCTTCCACTGAAATATTTTTACGGTCTGAGTTGCCCTTACATGCAACTGCACTCATCAGCTGCTCCCCAGGAGAGTGCAAACACCACAAGCAGACAACTGGACACTGGACTAGACACATCAGGAGAGCGCAGACTAACAAAGCTACCAAAGGATGGAGTTCCCATAAAATCCAATGACTTTCACATGAAAGAATGTGCTCTTCAGCACACTTTGTTTCCTGGCTTGATAGATCAAAATGAGCTGTGAGTGTGTTTGTGTGCATGTGCGCACATGTGTGGATGCTGTGCCCGTGTAAAGAGACACAGGAAAAGCAAGTTAGAATTGCTTTTTTTCTACTTCAGATTTAAGATGGCACTGTAAATTATCTATGCATCCAAAATATATTGCTGTACTGGTACAAGGAATCTGTGGAAGCAGAAACGTGCTCCCTCGGCCTAGAACTAGTCCTGCTCTAACACAATCAGATCTAGATACTCAGCCTGAGTAACTAGTGCATACACTGTCCTCAGTGAAAAGGATACCTTCTGGACCTCGTTCTCTTTCGTCCCAGCTGATGCTCTATCACCTTTAGAATTCAAAGAAAAAGGTAGGAGCTTGTTTTCATTCCACAAGGAGGCTTCCTGGCTTCTGTGCAAAGGTTTGGACAACTGATTATTAAGAGCTAAGGAGATGATTGGTCTTTGACAATAATAAAAATAGAAAATATTTTCAAAACTGCATTAAATGAAAGGACATACTCAAATTCTTTCAAACTGTTGTTGATAGCTAGTTAGGTCATTTGTTTCCCAGACACTATGCTAATGAATTTATATTAATTATAGCATTTAATATGCACAACTTCAGTTAGAACTGAACTACAGTTAGAAATTAGTTTTATTCATAATTTACTTTGGCTCAGAGAATAAAATTTCTGGACTGTGTTACTTAATAAGAGAAAAGTAAATTTTTCACCGAAGGCCATGTTCTGAAGCAACCACACATCTTCAATACTATAAAAAGTAGTGGTCAGCAACATTTAAATGAAACTTTTTTTTTTTTTTCAGAAACACACATGAAAATCCACTTCACCAAATATTTTCCCACACTATTTTTTTTACAGAAAACTTATTTGTATGTGATTCAGAAGCAATTTAAAAAATTATTATTCCATTATTTGATCTAATCACAAGTGTTAATTGATACAGTTCTATATCTTTGTATTGTCCTTCAAGCCGATGTTTTCATAAACATGGTAATGAACTGATGGAAAGAGAACACACCCCAATTAGATCACCCTCTTTTATGCACATGTGATTTAGTTACTCAATAAATTTATAGAGTTATTATCTAATAAATGTTTGGCTATCAAATAGCAAAATGTCCATTCCTTCTTTCTAATTATCTCTCTTCACAGCAATCAGCTTGTTTTCACTGGACCATGGAAATTATGGAGAGTATTTTTACAATCATGTCAGGCCTTGCTTAGAGAAGCTGTGCTTAAAAATCGCTTCAGAATTATCAATGCCTCTAATTTAAAACACACATACAGTTTTTTAAATTATCAATTGCTGGTAACATGTCACTCCAAAATTTGAGACATAAGACAGCAATCATTTTATCACACTCATGGTCTGCAGACAGGGATTCAGGCACAGTTCAAGTAGTCGATTTTTCTGCTTCGTGTGTTCCATGTGCTTTATTAAGGTGCTTGATGGAATTCACTTGTGCTTGCATGTTTGGCACATTGGTGTGAATGACTAGAAGTTCAGGAAATGTTCTGTGAGGGAGGAAGTTGAAGATTCATCTGCTCCTAAGGTCCAGGCCTGGAAATTACAAGGGCAATACCTCTGTCACACAGTTTTGCAAAAGCAAGTCTCAGTGTCTTTCCAGGTTCACAGGAAGGTGAAAGACCCATCTCTTGATGTATGTTACATTAAAAAATGTATATCTGTCTTCAATGCACCAAAATCAACAATAAGCTGGGTAGCACATTTGAAGTAATGTGTTTGAAACAACAATCCTATATTTTGATTGGATATATTTCTGTCTTGTTTTAAATCAAATGAATCTGAGCATATGGATATATATATAATTATATACCAAATTATTTGCTTTTTTTATTTATACAAAATATCCTCATTACAAAGATGATGTAACATATGGCTTTTTAAATTTTTTTTGCTGTAGGTTAGAGTAATTTCATTGCTACATTTTTAAAATCAAAGGTTTTATTTAAACTTAATCTTATACATTATTTCAAAAATATATTTATCCACCCATCAAATTATTCATTCTAAAGAAATATCATCTTATTTAAAGTAAGTTCCTCTACAAATGTACACAATGTAATTTCCCCCCCAGTAACTATACTTATTCTTGCATTATTTTGAATGCCTTCCTAAGATCTTTAGCGAAATCATTGTAATAGCTTCAGGAATAAACCTCTATCCTTCTTCCTTTAATTTTGGAAAGGAAGGAAATTATGTGGTTATCAACCAAAAGCAATGAAGCTTCTATAAATCACTTCAATTTAAAGGCATCTTTTGACCTTTTAAGCAAAAATATCTGCTGACAGCCAACTAGAACTGTATCCTGAATGGTCATATTAACATGCAGACCAATGAATGGAATCTTTAGTTAAAATTCATTAATATGTTCTTAAGCATTTTTAAAGAACTATCCATGTACAAGAAAGTCAGCATCAGCTCCTGACAGCTGTCTGCTATGTGCTTTTTGTAAACAGAAATGAAGCAACATCCCAGTCATTCTCTCTAGAAAGACAGCTTTCAGAGCTTTATGCAAATAACGTGACCCTCTAGCTGTGGCACATTCTTCAAAAAGACACCTACCTTCAAAAGTGACAGCAAGTAATAATGTGACAAATGAGCATGCAGCCTGCACATGTGCCACATATTTCACCTAGAATCCTTGGATGTGATGAAATTAGTGTGACCTTTATTGTCAAGGACATTATAATCAATGGAACAGAGCCATAGAAGAAGCCGAGTGGAGGGGGGTGATGTACTTGTTCAGTAAATTTTTAGTTAAAGCATTAAAATCAATTTTCCTTTGTACTTTATTTTATTATTATTTTTTTTTGCCTGAGATGCATTCATTTAGATAATTTCTGTTGTCCTCATTACAAGAAGAAGGAACTGTATTTG
Source organism: Anoura caudifer (assembly GCA_004027475.1). Classification (NCBI taxonomy): domain Eukaryota; kingdom Metazoa; phylum Chordata; class Mammalia; order Chiroptera; family Phyllostomidae; genus Anoura; species Anoura caudifer. Next base: position 54,388 of record PVKU01004492.1, on the reverse strand, counting down.
CTGATCATCAGGAAGAAAAAGAGAGGTCACATATGATGTACGCTAGTAATTACACTGTAGGTAGGCGATATAAATCTTTAATGGATATTGATATTAGGATTAAAGATCTTGGCTGACTGTTAGCATAGCCTGCTATACCATCTGCTTTGTTTTACAATTGATTTTTTCCCTTTAAAAAGAAAAGACAAATGTGACACCTTTTGTTTCTTTTATTGATGAGAGAATTGTGCAAAGAAATATAATAAAATATTTCCAACTGATTTTGCAAAACTGATAATGCACAAATGAGCTGCTTTTAATGTACCCTCACACATGAGTGCAGTGAGCACACCATGAACACTTTATTGTGTCTTAACTATAACAATAAAATTTTAAAAAATAGGACACTTTTTCAGTCAACTTTAACAAACTTGGCAAAAATTAAAAAGTTCTAAACTAAATAATCTTTGTGACATCAAGCTGAGATCTAGGCCACCAATTGGTATGGATATCAAAATGCATGGTAAATGGATTTAGACATTTGCTTATAATTATTTTGAAGCTACTGAACAGAGTCATATCTTTACCAAATTTTATTTGGAGTTTAGCGACCCTGAAGATATGTGGAAACTGAGTAGGAAGTAACAGACATTCTGATTTCATTTCCACTAATATGATTGTGAAAGAAATTATATTGAGGTTATTATTAAATAAACATGCATTCAAAACACAAACAAAAATATTATTTATCTAGGTTCAAAATAGTACTAACAACTCATCTCTAATGTTTGTTGACTACATGTATAGTAATTAACAGTACAAAGCTTGAGTTTTAAATATTATTTGAATATGACATCAGAGGGTGAAAAAGGTTATCTATATACTCCAAGGAAACAAAATTAGAAATTCATTAGAAATTAATTTTTTGTAGTACTTCAAAAGGTTGAATGGCCTTTGAAATTACAAATTTGACAAAAAGCATGGTAAAACTCTTCTCTATTTTACTAGGTAATCCATCTGTTCATGTATTTTTAAGTACACATGAAAAGGAGTGGACAGATAAAGAGGTGTGCTCACTTTATAAAAGTATTATAAAAGCACGCTTATAAAACTATGAGATATTTCAAGGGTTCAGAAGAGTAAAAAAATGTTTTCTCATTATTAACTTTGAAAGATATTGAATCTGATATAATTTTTACTTCTTTATTTTATTTTTATAGTTGACACTATTACAGACATTCTCAATCCACCCACCTTCGCCCACCTCCACCCAGCCCCTGCTCCCCTTTCCTCTGGCCCTCCCCACACTGTTGTTCGTGTCCATGGGTTGTGCACATATGTTCTTTGGCTAGTCCTTTCAGGGAGAACTTATGGTTCAATGATACATCTGATAAGGAGTTAATTTCCAGAATATATAAAGAACTTATACAACTCAAAACCAAGAAGACAAACAGTCCAATTAAAAAATGGGCAAAAAAGTCTGAATAGACTGTAGGGGACCATTCCGCATGGCATGGGCCCAGCTCCCACCTGGAGATGCACAGGACCCATGTCCACAGATACGTTCTCCTGTGGATAATCAGGTTTGCAATGTACCTAGGCTGCTTTTGTGTCTTTTTGCTAAAAAACCCCTCACCCTGATTTGCAGCAAACATTTACTGCAAAATAACTTCCTAAAACCCATGCTAAACCTTCCAAGGACCAGTGTAACTGGTTCAACCACTTTTGCCTTTTCATTGGCAAATATCCCTCTTCTGTGATGTGATTACTGGCATCCTCTTCTTTTGTTTTCTGTATAAGGCAACCCCCTAAAGCAAATTGTGCATAGTTAATGAGAACCTTCATGTAATGTGCCCAGTAAGACAATAAAAGCTTGTTGAAGGAGGGGCCAAGGCTTTTGCTACCCTTGAGAGAGAAGCTCGCCCTTTTTTCCACAGGATTGGTTAGTCCGTGTGAATTTCTTTTGTTTCAGCTACAATGCCATAGACCCCACAAGACAGGGTCCGTGAAAATAGACACTACTCCAAAGAGGACATATAGATGGCCCATGGAAAACGCTCAATGTCACTAATCTTCAGAGAGATGCAAATTAAAACCACAATGAAGTATCACCTCACACTCATCAGAATGGCCATCATAAACAAATCAACAAACAACAAGTGTCCACGAGGATGTGGAGTGAAGGGATCCCTAGTGCACTGTTGGTGGGAATGTAAGTTGGTGCAGCCAACTGTGTAACTTTCCACAGCCATACTGTGGAAAACAGTATGGAGTTTCCTCAAATAATTAAAAATGGAACTGCCTTTGACCTCCAGAGCCCGCTTCAGGGAATATAATCTAAGAATCCTGAAACACTGGTTCAGCACCCCTACGTTCATTTTAGCATCATTCACAATAGCCAAGATCTGTAAACAGCCCCAGTGCTATCAGCAGATGAGTGGATAAAAAGGGTGGTTTACTGCACAGCAGTAACAAAGATTATTTTGCTAAGTACTATAAGACAAAGACAAACACTATATAATTTCACTTATATGAATAGACAGGTTTAGTTACTTACTATTATCTTTATTTTAATCAAAATTATACATACAAACTTATTAAGGACAAATGCTTCCTTTCAGCTACATCTTCTGCAACACAGAGGCACGCACTTTTGATTATTTTAACTGTTTAATTTGATACTGACCTTCATGTCTCTAAATAATACATTTATTTCTTTATCTTTCAGTTTTAGGCTATTTTCAAAAATTTGCATTTGGAGAAAAAGTTTCAGATCTGTAGCTCATATCCACCCTAAAACATGTTCATATAGGTCTGCTCTATCTTTCCAATAAAATTGCACTATAAATTTGGTGTAATCAATATTTAGCTTTTACATTACAATACCTAGATAGACCCTGTAAGGTATTCACGGAGGAAGAATGAGAGTGAGCCACAGTAGGGCAAGCAGAGGTTTATTGGGAAGCACTGCGGGGTGAGGGTTCACTAGTCTGGGGGAGTATGGGCCAAGGAAGTCGTGCTGCTTTGTTCTTGGGAAGGAGTTTTGTACAAAAAAACGCGGGTGAGGGTAGCGAGGCAATGGGGGATTGGTGAGTAAGGGGGTGATGCAGATGGGGTGAGGTATCACATGACTTTGGGGGAGACTTACCTTTAGCTCTCAGTTTCTTTGTGCGAGAACTGGTACAACTTCCTTTCCATCCGGTGGAAAGTCCGTTTTGTTTCCTCCCTCCAACCTTACAGACACTATTCACAAGTAATTCACTGTAATTCATTACGTGCACAGTATTTTACAGTTCATTTCCCATTATAACATATATTTATATATTGCAGTAACAATTTTATTTTAATACTTTCTAGCATTTTATATACTTATCTTTTTTAGTGTGGTAGCCATTTTAAGTGATACAATTTCTTCTTTTCACAAGAATTCTCATTCATTTTATTCATTTGGACTGTCTTACTTTATATTTTCTCATCAAATGCAGTTGTTCGTGCATTAAAGAAATACTTTCTAACTTCAGTTGGTTTTATTTATCCTTATGTTTTGATCTCTTTCATTATATAAACAATATTATTTTTCCTTTAATCTTTAAGTTTACAGATTGTATGTGTGAAATTTTAAAAAGTTCCCATAATGGCCTTTTTGAGGATCATATGGTGTTGAGTTTACTGCATACATTAAAGAGCAGCTTGCATGAAGCATCTAATATTTCCTTTGATTCTTAGCTATTAGGTAAGAATAGGTATCTGCAGATAATTATGTTTTATTAAAAATTACTGACAAAAATTTAAACAAATTTATTGAGATATAAACCTCAAATTATAAAATTCATTTATTTAAAAATGTGTGATGAAATTGTTTTAGTATATTTATAAATCTTTGTGATCAGTGCTATGGTCTAAATCAAGGACAATTCTGTATTTCCAAAGGAAATTCTATTCCCATTGTCAGGCACTCCCGTTTCCTTCCCCTCCAGCTTCTAAAAGCCTCTAATCTACCATCTGTCTCTATAGGTTTGCAGATTACGGGCATTTTTAAAAATAAATACCACATGATAAACACCTTTGGTGACTGACATTTCAATTAGCTCAATCATTTCCAGTTGCAGCCATGCTGAAAAAGATATCAATATTCATTTTTATATTGCTCAACAATATTCCATTTAATAGGTATACTATGTTTTAATTATCCATTAGTTGTTGGGCATGTAGATTACTTCTATGTTTTGGTTATTATGGATAATACTACTCTAACACTTCAGGGCAAGTTGTACTTTTGAGGAAATGTCAAATTATTTTTAAAAATTTGGTTACACCATTTCACATTTTCACCTTCAGTTCATTGAGGACTTAAATTTCTTTCTATCCTCACCAACATTTGTTATTTTCTACTTTTTCTTTTTGCCGTTTTAATGTGTGTGAAGTGATATTTCAGTACAGTTTTTTTTTTTTTTAATCCTCACTTGAAGACTTCCTCCCCCACCCTGTGGCTCTCTAGAGAGAAAGAAGAGGAGAGAAAGAAAAAGAAAAAAAGCACTGATGTGAGAGAGAGCATCAATCAGTCACCCTCTCGAAAGTGCCCCAACCAGGGATGCTAAGTGAACATTATACTAAGTGAAGTAAACCAGTCAGAGAAAGACAAATACCATATGATTTCACTCATATGTGGAATCTAATGAACAAACGGAACTACCAAGGAAAATTGGGACAGACTCAGATGGAGAACAGGTGACAGCCAGTAAGTGTGGGGGGAAGGTTAGTAGGTGGAGGGACTGAGCACAAAGGAAAAAGGACTCAAGAACATGGACAACAGCATGGTGATTGCTGGCGGGAGAGGGTTGTAAGGGCGCTGAAGGGTAACTGAAAAAATGCAATAAAAATCAAATAAAATACAAAAAGAGTCTTAGTGAGCTTAAAATGGGGGAATACATACAAACACACACACACAATCTCCTTGTTTTTATACGTGTAGGATATCCTTTAAGGATATTAAAAAATCTGGAGATATTTCGTTTCCTCCAGTGAGATAAACAGGGACAGGAGTGGAATACTTTCATTTTGTATTTTTTGAATTTTGAACCATGCTAATGTACAACCTATATTACAAAATTAAAATCAAAATATCTCTATTTACCAGGCATTTGTTAATACAAAGAAGTGTCACCTTTGCAGTGGCTCTTTTATTTAGTGCAGGTCATTGATGAGTGAACGCTTCATACACTGATCTCATTTAATCCAAACAACTGTTGTGTGAAGAAAGTGCTCTAGAGGGAAATAAATACACAAATAAATAAATTAATTAAATATATTTTCTAACCTCATGTCTTGTAATTATTTTTATTATATACTGATTCAGGTTTTAAAATGCACTATATATGTCTCTATCTCTTAGTCAAATGGCACTACTGATATTATAACTTTTCTATTAAAATGTTACTAAGATTTATGCAAATGATTTTATCATTGCTCTTAAGTCTTTTTTATTTTTATCATTTAAGTATGTACCAAACTACAGTTTGCTTATCCTTATTATTGGATAATTAGGATATATCAATTATTTTATTAATGTAAATAATGCTCTGAAAAAATTCATTTATGCATGACTCACACAATACATAAATGTTTGTGTGTTGTAATTCTGTATATTTCCACCCAAAATTTCAAATTTATTAACCCATATAATACATAGTCTATAGTCACTGATGTTCTGGTGCGTTAATATCTATTTGTATTTAGAACACATTTTCTTATTACCATATTTTTCCTAAATAAATAAACTTTTCAGATATTTGTCAGTTGTGCATGTTTTAAAAATGACTATTCTAAGTTTCCAATTCTTTATTATGTTTTATTGTATATATCTTTGTTTTATATATTTACTTTTAATTTTTAATTTAAATTTATTGGGATGACATTGCTTAACAAAATTATATAGGTTTCAAGGGTACAGTTCTATGATATAGCATCTGTATGTTGCATATACACTTGATTCTCTTGTGCAATTTTTCTTTCATACAACTAATTCACATTTTCAGAGTGAAACAGAGTAACTAATGAAATTTAGAAGTAATTAAGTTATTCCACTTTGAACATCTTGAATATGTCATTCAGATGACTTGCCATTCTATGTTGTCTTTTTAAAACTAATACAGATTTACTGATTCTTATACCTATACAATCCAATGTTATTAGTAATTAAGGTCATGTTCTAACAGCAATTAATAAGTGCATTAACATTTTATTATGTTATTTAGACAACATGATAAGTAATTGGAGGATTAGAATATATATCACAAGTTAACTAGTTAACATAGTTAAATTACATTTATATACTATTATATCAAAATGCAATTTAGAGTTCTATAAAATTTTGATGCATTTTTATGTATTCTAATTTTAAATATCATATTAGTTTTTGTAATTGTTTAGCATGTATCCAAAAACGAAGGTTTAGTTTTTAAAAAATGTCATTTTGAGAGTGACCCAAAGACAGTGGAGGTGTAAATGTAAGCTACACTAATTTCCTTCCAGGTCTAAACTGGAATTACAAATAAATTACAGAAAAGCATCCTAAATAACCAACTGAACACTAGCTGGAGAGGTGCCTTACAACCAAGGACAGAAGGAACCACTTCACCACAATGAGACTGGGAGGGAGTGTGGAGTCTAAACTCCATGCTGGGATCCCCAGCATAGAGCGCCAGAACCATGAAAGGAATCTAAATAACATCTGGCTGTGAAAAGCAGTGGGGATTCGGTCCACCAGGGAGAGATGGCTAGAGATGCACAAAGCCTCTTAAAGGACAAGCACATGAAATTTCATTTGCAGTCACTTACCCTGGGCTCAACATCTCTAATCATCAGAGAAATGCAAATTAAAACCACAATGATACATCACCTCACTCCTGTCAGAATGGCTCTCATCAATAACTCAACAAACAAGCCCTGGTGAGGACATGGAGAAAGGGGAACCCTTTTGCACTGTTTGTGGGAATACAGACTGGTGTAGCCACTATGGAAAGCAGTATGGAGATACCTTAAAAAATTAAAAATGGATCTGCATTTTGATTCAGGGATCTTACTTCTTGGACTATATCTGAAAAAAAAACCCCACAAAACACTAATTCAAAAGAACATAAGCACCCCTATGGTTCATTGCAGCCTTGTTTACAATGGCCGAGATATAGAAGCAGCCCAAGTGTCCATCAGTAGATGAATGGATAAAACAACTGCAGGACATTTAAACAATAGAATACTGCTACTTGGCCATTAAAAAATGCCCTTTTTTGCAGCATGGATGGGCTCGGAGAACATTATGTTAGGTGAAATAAGCCAGTCAAAGAAAGACAAATTCTACTGATATATTTAAATTGTTTGCTTGTTTTTTAAAGTATTCATATTGTATATAAACTATCAAAACACTTTAGTATATCTAAGGCAAAAGAATTAACTTGAGTGTGAGTCCATAAAAAAGCACTGATAATACACAAAATGTATAGTTATAGTTTTTCTAATTCTTTTTGCAAAAGTAATACTCATTTCCTGTTAAACACACACATACTCTCTCTCTCTCTCTCTCTTGCTCTTTCAAGGGGAAAAAAAGAAAATAAAGGAAAATGCTACCAGTATCCATTATAGGACTGTGGGTGGAAGGAAGAATGGATGGTTGTGAAGCTGGGGAAGTGCTAAATACTACTTTTCCTGTTTTTCCCCTTGCTTTACTTGACCACTACTTCTTTTAGTTGGTTTTGATTCATTGACAAAGCCTCCATTTTATAAAACTGTAGGTCAGTATAGCTGTACATGAAGCAGTTTAATATATGTAATTGGTCTTCCATATCACTTTATATGGGCAATTTAATATAGCTAAGTAGTCTTAGTGTACCTTTTTCAAATATTGATCTGATGGTCTTTTAAGATATAGTTTGTGATATTTGCAAGTTTATAGGTAAAATAAAATTTTACACTGTGTAAGCAATTTTTTCAGTAGATATTGCCAAATTTTTTTCCATATATACCTTAATACTTTTAAATGCCACTAGGAATTTATGGTAATGTTTATATTTTCATTTATCAAAATACAATGCTTATATTTTTGCAAAGTCTTCTTGAACTTTTTACACTTTTTCCTTGCCAAATAAGATCTAGGTTTTCACGGTTTTAATTTGTATTTTAAAATTATGAATGATTTTCAAATGAGTAACAAAGTCACTCAATTTACTTTTTTACCTATTTACATTTATATAAAGTTATGTATAAGTATATATAGTGTTGTTTACATATTAATATTTAATACAAATTTGCATATTATACAAAATCTAGAAAAATATTATTTTTATAATTAAATCATTTAAAGATTTTTGAATACATTTATTTGTTATAGTGATTTGCCACTTGATTTTATAAAAACTGATTCATGTTTTATGCATAAATTTGACACCTCTTTTTAAGGCCTATTCTTTGAAGCTTGTTTGAATCACTTGAACATTTATATCATTTAGGAATATAAAATAATTTATTCATACCATATATATTAAATCCAGAGTATTTGTGTAACTAGTGATGAGTTTTATTCAATGATAATTTCTGAATTCACAATTTAAAGTAATTTTCTGCAGTCATTGATTAGTTGTACCAGGCTATTAACAATTTGTCTTATTCCCTTTTTATATATATCAAATAGATTCATCTGGATTTTGGAATTAAACAGCATATATGACCCTCAGGGGCACTTTTCTAAATAATGTTAATTTACCTGCATGATGATGTGAGGGAGACAATGCCACAAGAGCCTCCCAATAACCAGTGCAACTCGCCATTTCTGTGTGACTCTATCTATAACCAGAAAAGCTGAAGTGTTTGCTCCTTTGGGAGGTTTTGTTACATGTTTGTTATTTTAATGCACAGGAGTGCACTTAAAAATTAAGTTATGAGGGTAGATTTTACTCTATTAGAACTAATCTTCATGACAGCTTAACCCTACTCCAGCTTGCAACAAAATGAATATGACACCGTTATTAAAACTCAAATTCTCAGACATTTTACTGCTGGCCCATTTAGTGTTCCGTGGAGGTGAGCATTTTTACGCTGCAGGAAAGCCGGCAGCCACAGGTCGCAAAAGTGTGCTGTCAAAATTGACAGTAGTAACTTTATTTCAAGAAGGCATTTTAGCAGATTTTTCCCATTTGCAAATTGGACACTAAAATTTCAGAAAATAATATAACCACGCATAACGGAGGATGAAATTGCTATTATAATGTACATAGCAAGAATAACATTATTCCTCACATTTTAATAATACAATTTGATAGAATGACTTGCAGTAAAGGTGTAAATCTGAAAACGCATTGTACTGTGGTTGCTGTCAATAAGAATCTGGTTATAAATCACATTGTGTTTTATGCTTTTTTCATACCAAACTAACTATTGTTTTCTCAGTCATTGATTAGCTAAAAAAACAAGCAAAAAATACTAGTAGAGTTTTTTAAAAAATGGCACAATCTGGAACAACTGGAATTGGAACTCTCATAAATTGATGATAAAAATTTTGGGAAATTATGCCATTTCTTGATAAAGTAAACATATTCTTACCCTGTGATCCACTAATTCCACCATTATGTTTGTATCCAAAAGAAGAAAATATATGTGTACACCAAAGATGAAAAAATAATTATAGTTACTTTGTTTATAATAGCCAAAATCTAGAGAAAACCTAGATAACCATCAGTATAGTTTAGAATGCTTGCGCAAACACTTTCAAACACACAACAGCATGGATAAAATAAAAAATAAATAAATAACATTATACTGTAACAATTGCTACCACCAGCTTTTCGGCATTACATAACATTTAATTTCAAGGCATTCTTTTACTTTCATATTTAAAAATTAATCTTTCAGTTATTTCACATTTACACTCAATTTCTTTATATTTAAAATAACATTGCTACAGATGATACTAGTGTTTTTAATTTATTTAAAATTTATGTTTATCTTAGAATTTGTTTATAACTGTAATACACTTCTTCACATGTAAAATTTATATAACTAAATAGTAAAATCTTTAAATGCATACTATAGCTGCAACACACACAAATAGTGAAAGGAAGATATAATCTTCTTATTATATAATTGTGTCTACTTTTTATTAATTTTATAATTTTATATTTTTTAAGATTTTATTGATTTTTTTAGAGACAGAAGAAGGGTAAGAGAAAGAGAGGGAAAGAAACATTGATGTTTGAGAGAACAATGATTGATCAATTGGTTGAAGACACCCGGGACTGGGAGCCTGGTCCACAACACACGCATGTGCCCTGAGCAGGAATTTGCACCGATGACCTTTTGGTTTGCAGACCAGTGTTCAACTCACTGAGCCACACCAGCCAGGGCTATATTTCATGATTTTAATATTACATAAATGGAATACCATATTCTGGCCAGATTGGTCAACTAAATTAATAGGGGAAAACAGAAACAAAAATATTGTCAAGCTTCCATTTAATTGTGTGGTTTATTGCATGTTAATCTTAATTTATGAATTATATATTCAATTTTATTTTACTATGACTAATTAATGCTTAGTTTTAGGGTTGATATAAGTTCACTTATTATTTTTTTTAACAAATACTTCCTGAGAACCAGTGTTTTCTAAATAGTTTATATGTGCATGCCTGTGTTTAGTTTTTGTTTTGATTTATGTGCTCTAAAATTTATCCCTTAATCAGTTATAAGCTACACATGCAATACTTCTGAGCAATTCATAAGAACATAGAAAACCTATATATATATTAATTTTAGGATTAATTCACAAAATAAAATGTAGCAGGTTTTGTGTGGTGCAGTCGTGGGTGATGCAATTTGCTCTTTATCAGAAAAACAGCTTTTTTTAGAGTCACTAAATGACAAAAATAATGATGTTACCATATAATAGTGATATATATTTTTAAATAGATTTAAAATAAATAACCTAACTTTACAACTCAAAGAACTTTAAAAATATTAAAATAAGCCCAAAATTAGTAACAATGAAATTCTGTTATTTCCAAAAACCAGGGAAGAGTTTTTTGCCAAGTGAAATTGTTTGTTTAAAACGTTGTATTTAATTGTTTTTAGAGAGAGGAAGGGAGGGAGAAAGAAAGGGAAAGAAACATCAATATGCAAAAGAAACATCCATCAGTTGCCTCTCTCAGGCTCCCAGCAGGGGCCTGGCCCTGCAACCCAGGCGTGTGCCCTCACTGAGAATTGAACTTGCAGGCCACCTTTCAGGTCACAGGTCGGCACTCAAACCACTGAGCCAACCAGCCAGGGCCACCAAGTAAAATAATTTATAGGAAATAATACAAAAACTGTTTGATATTACTTATACATAAAATCAAAAAGAAAACAAACCCATAGGACGGGAAAACAGATTGAGGGGTTGCAAGAGGTGGGGAGGTTGGGGTGGGGGAAGTGGATGAAGGCGATGGGGGAGCACAAGCTCCCAGTCACAGAAAATCAGTTTTGAGGATCAGACGTTCAGCACGGTGACTGCCGTAAGCCCTGCTGAGCTGTATATTTGAAAGTTGCAAAGAGACAAGCTTTTAAAATCTCTCAGACAAGAAAAATGTTTTTAAATGTGTGAGGTGATGGATGTTAACTAAATGTATTGTAGTAATCATTTCAAAATATATACCTATATTAATCATTACATGTACACCTTAAACTAATACAATATCATAGGTCATTATTACTCAGTAAAACTGGAAAAATATCTTTTAGTTGACATTATAAGTGTAAATGCTATTAATTCTTTCTGTGTAATAAATTGAATATATTTACATATGTGTAACTAGATTTATAAAGATCATTAATGGATTTGAGGAAGGACACTGTACTTTTTATTGATATGTTTTGTATAATTTTTAAAAGCCTAGCTATAAAAATGAAACAATAGAATTAAAATAGTTAGAAATCATAAATTAGGTAATATATTTTTATTAACTATCACCCAATGTTTCATATTAAATAGTTAATCTAAAAGACAGGAATATTCCTTTATAACAATGATGCTACTATTTGTAAAATGATTTTTAGGATATTTTATTAATTAGGAGAAATATCTATAGTTCTTTTTTGAATTGTTTATTAAAACAGGATATTTTATCATTTAAACATCACTGTTATTTAAGTGAAATCTTAAAATTTTGCAAACACATAGGTATTTTAAACTTAAATACTTCAGAATAAAGTTTATATTAAAATAAAAGTTATATTCATTGCAGTTAAGTGCTGAAAAATAATTGGAAATAAAGAACTTCAAATTATGCATCTTCTTACACTTTTGTACTTGGTTAAGGTTTAATATATGACAGGATTCTTTAGCAACTTTTGTTTCCTCATTAGCATATTCAAGTTTTCTACTTCCTATTTAGAGCAATTTATTTAGTTTTATATTATAAATTTTTTAATCTAAGTTCATTAAATTTGAACATTATGGTTCACAAAAGTATAACTTTTGAGTTTCTAATAATATATGAACTACTAAAAAGAGTTTATGTGTTTTAGTAAAATATTGTTATCAAAAAGAAATTAATGCTAATGTCTTTGTGCTTTCCCTTCTCTTAGACTCTCCCTACATAGAAGGCAAGGTTGTGTGTGTCTGCTTGTTTAATACTATGACAATGAAATATACAGTAAACAAAATATTATCTTATTAGTATGAACAATGTAAATCCACTTAACAAAAATCCCAGAGCTACACTAGGTGTTTAGGGAATGATATTCTGACAATATTTTGCTGAAATAAGATTGGAGTATGTGAAATTATATATTTTGCCTGTATTGTTAGTTTTGAAGTGACTTCATTAATTTGCAAATAGAAATGAGTGGACAGTTATAAATATGTTTTTAGAACTCATAAAGGAATCTTACTTATCATAGAAATTTTAGTTATTGGCGGTTATGTTAAAATTAAAGATCTATGTATAACTGAGAAAAGTGTCTTGTGGAGAATATTGATGCAGACACCAGCCCACGGTGTCTGCATCATTTTGGATTAAATGAGACATTCAAACAGACTACAAGTTTGGTGGAGGAAAAAGGACAGCATGGCTTTTCTCTCAAGGGGAGCAAAAGCCATGGCATCCACCATGACAGGCCTTTATTTTGTTTCTGGTCACATTACACGATGGTCCTCACTCACTATGCACAGGTTCACTATAGGTGGTTACCTTATACAGACAACAAAGGAGCCAATGCTGTAATCACATCACAGAAGAAGGATATTTGCAAATGAAAAAGGGAAAAGTCGTTGAGTGGTTACACTCCATACTGTGGAGTTTTAGCATGGATTTTAGGAAGTTACAATAAGCACTTGCTGTCTCAATTCAGGGTGAGGGAGTTTTAGCAAAACCAAGACTCAAAGCAGCTTAGGCACCTTGCAAACCTGATTTCCCACAAGAGAACCTATCTGTGGGCGTGGGTCCTGTGCATCTCGGAGTGTGAGCTGGGCCCACGCCATGCAGAAGGGTCTCCCACAGAATAAAAATAGAGAAGATAAAATAATAATATTTATGTATTGATAATAACATAGTTCCAACATATTCCAGCTCATATTTGAGATGACAGATATATATGTTATTAAAGTTAAGATATGTACCATCATGGGGGTTAAAGAAAATGATGTTGAGAAGTGACTAGTTAATAGCAGTAAAGCTTCATATATTAAATCATATGTTTTTCCAGCAAATCATCTCTTCTCTTTGCCATGCTCTGATCCTCTATGCCTTGGAGATAACAGTGGGTAAAACCAAGGCCTTGCCCTCACAGAAGTTGTATTCTTGTTTAGAAAGAAAAACAATAGGACTTCTGTGCCTCCTCCCACAACCAAGATTAAGGACAACAGAAATATAGAACCAAAAAAAAAAAAAAAAAAAAAAAAAAAAAAAAAAAAAAAAAAAAAAAAAAAAAAAAAAAAAAAAAGCCCAACCAGGACAGAGAGAAAATTGAACTGAACAGGAGTCTGACAACAATTCACCCAGATCGGTAAGAGGGATGGTCATGGAGGGATAAGACAGTGGCTGGTGGTCCCAGGAGCTCAGTTGCCCCAGGCGCACAGGCAGCGGTTGCCAAATGCAAGGAGGCCAAGTGGAGCGCACAAGGCAGATGACTGTGGACACACATTCACACACAGATAAACCAGGCAAAAACAGGCAGCAAGACATATTGCAAGAGGCAGAGCCCCAGTGATAAGTGAATCCTAAAAGCACCCATTGAAAATACTTGTAGGGGCTGAGGTGCCAGAAGGGAGTCCCAGCCTCACAGGAGAGTTCATTGGGGAGACCCTTGGGGTTCTGGAGCATGCGCAGGCCCACCCACGCAGAGGTCAGCGCCAGAAGGGCCCAATTTGCTTGGAGAAAGTGGCTGAAGGGACTGGAATCCGTGAGAGAGCGCTGAACAAGTGCTGTTGTTCCCTCTCGGACCCCACCCCCACCCCCACAAGCAGCATCACAACCCAGCGACTGGGCTGCCCTGCCCTGGTGAACATCTAAGGCTCCACCCTTTACTATGTAACAGCCGAGACCAGACAAAAACAAAGCAAAACAAAACAAAAAAACAGAAAACAAAAAAACAAAAACAAAATAAAACAAAACCAAGGATGGCTCAAATGGGAGAACAGACTGGGGCCCCAGAGCTAATTCATCTGAGTGACCAGGAGGTGGTCAACCTATCAGATGCAGAGCTCAAAGCGCTGGTAGCCAACCTATCAGAAGCATAGTTCAAAGCACTGGTGATTAGGAAGCTCACAGAATTGGTTGATTTTGGTCTCAAATCAGATGAACAAATGAAGGCTACAATAAGTGAGATGAAGAAAAATGCACAGGGAACCAATAGTGATGGGAGGAAAACTAGAACTCAAATTAA
>PVKU01004492.1:0-39405 GCA_004027475.1 Anoura caudifer | reverse complement strand
CAGTCACCTACAAAGAAGTTCCCATAAGACTGTCACTGGATTTCTCAAAAGAGACCTTAAAGGCAAGAAGGGGCTGGAAAGAGGTATTCCAAGTCATGAAAGGCAAGGACCTACATCCAAGATTGCTCTATCCAGTGAAGCTTTCATTTAGAATGGAAGGGAAGATAAAGCGCTTCTCAGATAAGGTCAAGTTACAGGAGTTCATCATCATCAAGCCCTTATTATATGAAATGTTAAAGGGACTTATCTAAGAAAAAGAAGATAAAAAATAGGACAGTAAAGAGACAGCAAACTCACAGATATTAGCAACCACACCTAAAATAAAAGCAAACTAAGTGAACAACTAGACCAGGAGTAGGAACACAGAAATGGAGATCACATGGAGGGTTAGCAACAGGGCAGTGGGAGGAGGAGAGAGGGGGAAAAGGTACAGAGAATAAGTAGCATAAGGTGGGTAGAAAATAGACAGGGGGAGGGCAAGAATAGTGTGGGAAAAGTAGAAGCTAAAGAATTTATGACACATGGACATGAACTAAAGGGGGAATGCGGGTGGGAGAGGGTGTGCAGGGAGGAGGGGAATGATGGGGGAGAGATGGGACAACTGTAATAGCATAATCAATAAAATATAATTAAAAAAAGAAAGAGAAACAATAGAGACAGCAGCTAACCCACACTATGAAGGGATGCAGTAAGTACTGTGAAAACAATGTAGGGGAAGTGAGTTGATGTGTTCTGAGGGAGCTTGCTGTTCTGGATAAGGTGCAGAGAGAAGGCTTTCTTCCAAAGTATATTTTGGGAGTAAACTAAAGGGCATAAGAGAGCTAATTACTTTATAACTGAAGGAAGAATTTTTAAGATAATGTGGTTATCATTTGCAAAGTCTCTGAGGCAAGAAAGGGCTTGTAAAACTTCAAAGAAGCCACTAAATACATAGTTAAGCAAATTAGAGATATTTCAAGATTAAGGTTACAAAAGTAATGAATGGTAGATCCTATAGGACTTTGAAGCCCTTACTAAGGGTTATATACTTTATTATGAGTAAATTTGAAAACCAAAAATGATTTAGGCAGAGAAGACCAAAATTTGACTGATTAAAAAAAATACATTTGATTGTTGAATTGAGAATAGACTGTAGTAAGCTGGTGAAGGAGGTAAATATACCATTTATGCAGGTTTTCTCTCCATAGGATGTGATTTGCATTACACTTTAGCTATGAAGATGGTAAAAAATGCTTGGACTCTAAATATAATTTAAAGTAGTATTACAGGATTTGGTGAAGGATTGTATATAAATGGAATTATTCATAGTGGATTATAAAATCAGTCTCTAAGATATTCACTAAAGCTGATTTAAAACAATTTCACTTTCAAAACAATATTCATTTAAAGATACATTTTACTGTTTTTTAATCTTGTGAAATGAAGATTTTTAACATTTTTAAAGTTTTTATTTATTTATCTTTAGAGAAGGGGGAATGGAGGGAGAAAGAGAGGGAGAGAAACATTGATATGAGAGAAATATCCATCAGCTGCCTCTTACACACACCCTAACCGGGACAGAACCTGCAACCCAGGCATGTGTCCTGACCTTAATTGAACTGGCGCCGTTACACTTTCCATGACAACGACCTATCTACTGCGCCACACTGGTCAGGACCTAATTTTTTTATTTATCAGAATTCACACTCATAAATATTTTCTTAATTATACAAATCATAGATTAATGTAGACTTTTCATTTGAATTCATAAAATTAATGATAACATTCTTTAAATTGAAATAATGCAAACCCATTGAATTGATGAAAGTTTAAATTAAAATTTTTTTAAGATTTTTATAAGATTTATAAGATTTTACTTTGTTTAGACTCCTTGAAATTAAATTAATTTCACTAACTATTAGAAGGATAAAACTAAGGCATATCACATACTATCTGGTTGACCCTAAGAATTTCTGGAAGTTCAGATTCAACCACAACAAAATCTAAACAACAAACTACTGAAGAGTAAGGATGAACTTGTAAAATGATTTCAATGAGAGTGAAAATTCAAGTGAAAATTGGAAAAGAAAGATGTAATAGAGATGTAACAGAAGTTTTTAAAAGAGCAACTTTTTTTACAAAAATGAAATTTCTTCATTAAAAATGGGAATAAAGCCTTGAAAAAATTGTGTAAAAGTAAATTCGCACTTTGCTAGTTAAGCACACTTGCAGTGTGATCTGTGTTATGCCTCTAAATAAACTCTCTCTCTCAGCCTACGTTCTTAGGACTACCACTTCCTCACTGTAAGCAATATTGTGTTGCATTCTGTTCTGGTGATAATCTCAGGAACAGCAAACTCACCATTCCATTCATTTGCTCAGGCATTCATCTTCTGTTCATTTATTGAGTTCAGTCTGTGTTAAGTAGCATCCTCTCTTCCGGAGATATAGTGTGTGTGTGTGCGCGCGCGTGTGGCCTCTGTGTATGCATACATACATACATGCATATATACATACATGTATTCTCATCCAGCTCAAACTTATACTGTCATAGTTCAGTCAGCTCTTGAAAAATATAAAAGAGGATAAAACTTTGACAATCATAAATGCATGTATCTGCAAGTTGTCCTTTCAAGTCTATCTCTGTTATTTAAGGACTATTGTAACTAATAAAACTTAATATTTCATATATTAAGTAATATCATAAGGTGGTTGTGTGGATTCAGGCTAACAGAAATTCTGTCATCTTCCAGTTAGTGCTGCCCGTATCTCCCTCACCATGACTAGCTGGCAATTGGAAAGAAAGGTTTTTAGCAGTCATTCCTGAAGTTGTTGGACAAATCTTGGTGATGGTCATCAGCAACGGGTCTGTTATATCACCACCTTTAACCGTAAGGGAGACCGAGAACTGGAGTCTAGCCCTGAGTTCAGAAGGAAAGTGATATGGATTTTGTCAATACCTAACTCCTTTTGGGGGTTACATTTGGATATGCATGACTTTAATGGATGTTAATAACTTGACTCTCTTTGCATGTATTTATATTTTCTTTAAAAGGAAGGAATTTTGATAATAAACTACTTATAAAATTAAAAAAAAATTAGAGTCTCTAAATGTTGTGAAAGAATACAAACTACTGTTTGTGTATGACTGAATTATCTCTTTTAGAATATTCTGAAATGCATGAATATCTTCCTAAGAGAAAAACAAGCTTATGTATGCATTTACTCTGAAATTTATTCTTATTTTTATGGAATACAATTTTATGGGTTTAAAAACTCTGCCCTAGAAATTGTATCACACAACCTTCTTACATTATAGGTAAGAAAGAGATCATTTTTTAAGTGAAGTCTGATTGATAAGCCAACTACAAATTAGCAGAGAAAAGCAAACACTGTATCTATAGCCCTGCAATTTTGTTCTTTCTACTACTTCCCATTATCTCGTGATACGGATGTTATCTTACTTTGAACAATAATAGTTAATGCCAAAAAGGGACACACCAGGTTTTATATTTTAACAGACAAAATGTAGCAGATAAAATGTAAAAGACCAGTGAGGGTTAAATTTATTTTGCAACATAAGTGTTTTTAGTTATTTTTAATTGCTCATTTAAAAATATTTCTGCCAGAAACTGAATGTAACAGGTACTGTCTACTGCACACAGCCTAACTGAATACTCTCACAGACTGTACTCATGCATTCCATACATTGTAATCACTCATGCTCATTGTTTGTGTGAATGAAATGTCAAAGCAGTAAGTGAACTTCCTCTATTACAACCGGCTGCTCTATTTAGTTTGTACCAAAATTATTGAACTTGAATGGGACTTAATCTCATTATTTTTTGGCCTCAACCTGAACTTAAAAAAAATATAATTGTCTTCTCAGTATTCGATTAAGAAGCACTAGAATTATAGTCATTTAGAGGACTAAACCTGTTAAATCATCCTAACATGCAATAAATGGACATTGTGGCAAAGAGGACAGATAGCTGATCTTTAGTTTCTTACATTTGAGATATTTTTGAGATTGAAAGATAATGTCAAAGGACTGTATACTTAGTACCTATTAACAGACTTATAGATTTTTAATGATTCAATATACAGTCATTGAACATTTTATACCTACGTGACAGGTCCTGGGGATACAAAGGTTAATAAGAATGGTACTTAACCTACAGAGAGCTCATAGCTCAGAAGACAAAAGCAACTCTAATTTCAAGCGAGCAGTGTTAGACTGCAGGTGGACCAAGAGAGCACTGAGAAGCTGCCTGATGAACTGAGGTTTTCACAGGACATGACACTTAAAAAAGGCCTGAAAGTAAGAACAGAAGTTCAACACAAGAAGAAAGGGGAGCTGACACTCAGTGCAAAAGGAATTACATGAAAAAAGCAGCACAAAGACAGAAAATCGAATGTTCTTTGCTCAAAAACAGATAGACTATTAGATTGTAATGTCAGATTATAGAAAAGCACGGAAGATATGCGCCCAGGTGGTGAAGCCCAAAACCATACAATGCAGGAACTACTTTGGCTTATATCCCTTTGTTGAGAATGTGGTCACAGCTGGCCACGCTTCGCCATGGCTTGTTATACAATCCTACAACCTCTACACTTGCTAAGGAACCCTTTGTTAGAAGAATCCTCTGTTTGTTTTAATTTTTTCCCCTTACTATCTTGACATTTTTTATAATTTTGACCAAAGACCTCACAATTTAATTATTTTGTGGGCCTTGAAAATCATGTAGCTGGTTGTGCATCTAAAAGCAAAGAAGATGGGCAACATAGTCTAACTGTGTGCCTTTCAGAAAGGTGTACTTGCTTTCAGTGGGTATGTAGTAGTCCTTGCCAAAGCAAATTGAATAACCCCAGTTAATGTGTGTGGTTATGCGGCATGCTTTTCAAAATGACCTTGTTTCTATGACCCTCAGCCCATTGATATTTTTTTCCTTTTTAAAACTGAATTTCTATAACTTTTTCCATAGACATATATGTGGGACTTTAAATATTGTCATGGAAAAGTAATGACTTTTTTGTTTACCTTCTTAATCCTATTTCTCTTTCCCTGAGAATACTGCACAAAAGTGATACACTAAACAAAAAATTAAAAGAAATCTACTCATCTAGAAATAGTAATTTTGTCAGCCACCTTGTTAGACAGTTTTACCAAATGTGAAATAAGCTAAAATTCAACTTCTGTTTGAAGAGTTAACTAATTCAATCACATAATAAGAAATAAGAACATAGAACTTATCTTAAGAAATAGATTAGAAAAGAGATCTATTACTCTGTGTTTACATGAGAGAATGTTGGAAAGAGATTACCCCTAATCAGCATGATGAGCTAATCAGGAGGTTTAACTGAAAGCCAAATCCTCAAGTAAACACTCTGACAACAACAACAACAAAAAGTAAAAGAAAGAATAAAAATGTGATTAAGAAGCCCAGACAAAAACAGAACCAGGAGCCACCGAGTCCCTTTGGTTGTTGCTGAATGCTAGGGCTGTTATATTTTAAAGTAACCAATGTAGGGCGGCATTCATATGTGAATGGATTCAAGAATGTAATTAAAAAATGAAATGAAAGGCCATAAAATGAAAAGAAGGAAGACAGAAAAGGAAGATATTGGAGGAGAATAAAGAACAAAAGGAAATACCTCTAGATATCTTAACTTTGCAACAATTTTCATGAAGATGCCGTGCCTAGTTAAAAATCTCTATTGTCCATGGATTCATTTTTGTGGTCATCTCATTCTAACCATGCACCTATCTGCCATCTAAAGAGAATAATACACATATATAAGGACACAGATGCATGGTACATGTAGATGTGATATAACGTGTGGATAGAACCCTCGGCCTAGTGGAAGATCATTTACTTTGCTTACTGATGGATTATTGAAAGGTAGTGAATGCTACAAAAAAAAAAAAAAAAAAAAAAAAAAAAAAAAAAAAAAAAAAAAAAAAAAAAGAAAGAAAGAAAGAAAGCCCCCCAAATTTGTTACCTGTGTCTTCAAAATTTGCAGTCTTTCTTGATAAGTCCCTGCATTATAGATTAAAAAAAACTATAGAAATGATCCCTGAAAGCATATTATTTACAGTAGCCAAGACACGGAAACAACCCAAGTATCCTTCAATAGATGATTGCATGAAGAAGATGGGGTATGTATATATACAATGGGATACTATTCAGTCATAAAAAAGATGAAATACTGCCATTTGTAACAACATGGATGGTTCTTGAGGATATCATGCTAAGCAAAATAAGTCAGACAGAAAAACATAAGAGCCATACGATTTTACTCATATGTGGGACATAAAACTGAGAGCAACAAATAAACAAGAAAAACAAACAAACAAAACCTCATAAACACTGACAACATTAAGGTGGCTACCAGAGGCCAGGGGCATCAGAGAGGGTAAAGGGATTCAAATAGACAATGATAGATGATTTGACTTTGGGTATTATGCACACAATGAAATGGGTCAATGATGTATCTAAATTGTACATTTGAAATCTATATAATCTTATTCAAATAGGTTACCCCAATTAATTAAATAACACTCATTCATTATAGATCTTAGCAATAACTTGCTAAAGAACTTCATTGTATAAAATAAACATATGCCCATTTTTAAAAAATTGAACAGCATACTCGTTTACACAAGTAACTAGGGAACTGAGCTAAGACTTGAGCTAAGGAGTTCCCGATTCTTTTCTTTAAATTCAGGTCACTGTCCTGGAATGGAAGGAATGAGCGTAAAGTGGATGCAGATGAGGTCAGTTATGCAGACAGGGCTTAGATTATGCATAGTCAGAATATGAAAAAGTTCAAATTTGTTCTAGGCATATAGTGTAAAAAAATGAAAGTGTTTCAAATAATGGTGTTTTATATTTCTCTGTCAAAACCATCCCTGACTTCTTAGTGTGAGAGAGCGTAAGAGGAGGGTTGGAGGCTGGTCAATAACCCAGGTGACAGTTACTGTGGTTAAGACTAGCTGCAGAGCTCATGAGGTTTAAGCGGGCCAGAGCTATATTTGGAGAATAGAGCCAAGAGGATTCGTATAAAGATTGGATACCAAATATAAAGAAAGAGAGAAGTCAGGTATGAATCCTAGGTTTTGAACTGAAAATTGACCAATGGTTCCATTTACTCAGTAAGGATGATGCCGTGGATCAGAAAAGAGAAAATAACAAGAGCTCATTTTGTGATGTTTATTATACTTTTATTTCAATCTTTCTATATATATGAAGATGTTCATGATAAATATGTGGGGAAAAGTATTCCATGTTGAAAATAGAATATCATCATAGTGTTATAAATTAGTCCCAGATTTCCATTACATAAAATATAGAATTCATGCAATATATCTGGCTTAAGCCTGACTGCCCGATGAAGGTGGAATTCAATGGCATTATATCTGTATTCACTTTTTAATGGGGCAGGTAATTGAAAATTGACATTCTGCAGTGGTTTAAGGCACACATGGGGCATCTAAGTCAAATTGTGGAGTAAAGAGCTGAATATATAAATCTGAAGTGCTGAAATGAGGGGAGAAATCCAAATCTGGCAATAGAAATGCAAGAGATGTAGAGACTGAAATAGAGATACAGAGATAGTGATACAGAAGGAAAGAGTATATAGTGATAACCACAGAGAGGGATTGCTATGGCATTTCCTTTGTGGTGGCTTTGACATACATATGGGTGATGAGACCCGGCACCAGGGGACAGTGCTGTGTGATTGTCTTCTATACGCTGAAAGTGAAGGTAGGAGAAGCTGCTATTAAAATAGGTTGCCCAATTTCAATAAGAATGATGTGATTCTGCCATCATAGGCCAAGTGTTTGCTTTTAGCTTCTGGAGGAAGGGTTGAAATAGTAAATGAATAAGCAGAAAAACTGAAATGGTGATAAAAAACAGCCTACTCTACAGAAATCTTTGGTGATAGCAGATCCATAATCATTCACTAACAATCAAATAAGTAAGTTCTTACCTGATCTATTTAATCATAAAAAAATCTGGTAAACCAATGGTTGATTTAGCTTACCGCAATAAAACATCTAGAGTTTTTGCTGAATTCTCGATTGATTACCCTAAGCCCTTGGGATTAATGAATGTCAGTGCAGTTGAGTCAAGGCTCCACAATAACAACACACATCTATACAGTATCTTCTTTCTAGCATTTAGAACAGAGAAAATGGTGACTGTGAACTTGGAAACAGAAACTATTTAACGTATTAGGAATTATTAAATGCTGACTCCGAACCACTCCCTGGGAAGTCAGAATGTAACTGTGATCTACCTCTTAGGCTGAAGGTTTATGGAATTGAGGTGGAAAGTGGCATTTTTACCTGATTCTACCACACAATGCATACAATGGGATAACAAATTCATACTCATGCCATTTCCTGAATTCTAGTGCTATAATTAAGATCTATACACTTATTTATCTCATGGTTATATGGACTCCCTGAAGCAAAATATAAGGTTATTAGCAGAGAAATAGGAAGTTTTTGTATTTCCCACAGTCCATCAAATTCAGAAACCAAAAACAAACAAACAAAAAAACCCATATCTGTTGTAGAGCCTAAGATACTAGAAATGTGATGAATTTACAAGAGATGCAGGAGCAGTAGGGAGCTAATGAATTTCCCCAAGGACACTGCTAGGGTGGGGTGCTCTGTTCCACACAAGTGACTTGCTTTGCAAATGCTATGTTAGCAAATGGGATGCAAGCTGAGGCTGGAGAAGCAACTGAACAACAGGGCTTGCTCTTTAGCCCGTTTTGCTTTTCTAATTAACCACCGAAGCACACCCTACAGACTGCAAGAAGATAGAATCTGTGGAGGAGCACTGGTGGAATGCTGAGTCATCCCCTCTGAGACCATCGAGTACCACCCTGTTCTCTTATCACAAACGTGTGAATGAGGTTAGAAGACAGCAATCAGGTCAGCAAAACCACCCAATGAAACTTAGACTCACAAGAAAGAATAGGGTTGTTGTTTTAAGCCAGTCAAATAGTCCATATCTTGACATGCAGTGTTATTGGATCAACAGCTAACTGTCACTGGTGGTTACCATCCCCATTTTGTTTTTTCACATATTAATCTGTAACTCAAGAGAGAATGATTATATAGTATAAAATGGATTAAGTTTAGGCAGGAAGTCACTTCAATTTTAGCTATTCATCCAAATGTTTTCTCCTCACCTGAGGAAATTAAACACAAGTCAAATTCCAAGCACTTTTTTAAAAAAGATCTTATTTGTTTATTTTTAGAGAGAGTGAAAGGGAGTGAGACAGAGGGAGAGAAACATCAGTGTGTGGTTGCCTCTCACCTGCCCCTACTGGGGACCTGGCCCGCAACCCAGGCATGTGCCCTGACTGGGAATCGAATCTGTGACCTTTTGGTTTGTACATTGGCATGCAATCCACTGAGCTACACCGACCAGGTCCCAAGCATTTGTTTTGTAACTAGTTGTACAACTGGTTTTTAAACAATTGATCTGGAAATTCAATCTCTTTCTTTCTCTCTCCTCATCTTCCCTCCTCTAAATACTCAGAAGTAGTTTGCTTCCACACAGCAGGAGAGCAATACATCTCCATCGTGCTTGTAAATTTAGAACAATTTTTTCAGAGTTATTGATCTTTGTGTTGTCCCAGAGGATGTCATACTTGTCCACCAAATAATGAACTTATAAGAAATCCAGAAAGCATCTCAACCCTTGAAATTCTGTATTTCTATAAAAATAAATGGCTTCTTTACTCAGTGAATATTTTTTGAGGTCCACAGATTTGGATACATTGAGATATACCCTCAAAAATGAAAATAAGTTGTTATACCTTCTATCTTCTATTCAGAAATAAGAAAAGGTCAATGTAAACAAAGCCACTTTTTCATTTTAGAACCAACAATTCACATTTGGATGTATTGTGCTGACCATTTTCTGAGTTACTGAGATGCTTTCATTTTTACCCCAGAGAGTCTTGTCAAGGATCCAAAATGGATAATAGGCAGCTCTGTCACCCAACCTTCAGAAGCAATGGATTCTAAGGTGATTAAAATGTTTGTGGCCACTCAGGATACTTCAAGGATACTTTGCTACCCCAATACAGAGAATAAACAAGAAGCTTCTTAGTTAGCTCTTGATAACAAAGACATAAAAGATATTCCACTTTTCACAAACATTTTTTTAACATACAATAGGTCTAGATAGAAACTAAATGTCTAATCCCAGATCTCCAAGTGACAATGTGTCCCAGTGCCTTTAATTATCTGATTCACTATTCCATAGAACAAACCATTGTCCCTCTCCCAAATACTGTATTCAGAATACTGTATGAAGGGAGAAATAGGTTGCATGAGCAAAGAGCTCATACTGGAACTCAAGTGATTCAGTCATGTAACATAAAATGTTTTAACAGTGACAACACTTGTTAATTGAATGACATCAACGTAACAGTTTGTATCCCCCAGGAATGAAGTTTTGGGTAGCACCAAGAGGTAGAAAACTTCTATTAATATTGGCATAGAATGCTAAATGGATATGTAAGAGGGAACTCAGAAACGCCAAATATGTCTTCAGACTATTTGGAAGTAGTCTGATCTATCTCCTCTGTTAATTTTCCTTAATATATTTGATGAGACCCTTAGTTTATATGCATAAATATTGTATGTAAATATATGAATAATATAAGTATTTTTTAAGAAGTTTTTCTATAAAGCTTACATTTGGTGTCTCTGGGACAGCAACTTTAGATTATCCCACAGTTAAGTAAAGATCACAAGAGCACTATGGAAAAAAGAATAATTCGAGAGGAGACACGGACACAATCCAGAAAAGTTGGATGCAGATTTCCATGCAGTAACTGTCACAGTTTTAGAACACCCACCTCTGCATTTTTGAAGTTTGTTAAGAATCAATTGACTATTTTGTGTGGGTAAATTCTACTCTCCTCTGTTGAAATTCTAGTTTGAACTCTACTCTCTTCTGTTGATTGATGATCCTATTCCTTTTGCCAATACCATACTAACTTAATTACAATGATAATTATTTTGAACTTTAAAATGACAGAGATATTTTTAAGAAGTTTCACAAACCATCCAAATTGTTAAACATACTAATAGAAATATGATGTTAGATGATTGGATTCTGAACTACAGATTCATAAAGAAAATAGAAAACAGGTGCTCAGTGATGTTATTTTCAACCAAATAATTAATTTTAGGATATACACTCCATAGTTCATTTTCCCACATATGAACATGTTGATTAAAATGACAATAATTTTTATTTGTTAATCACTGATTGCAGAATTCACTCAATCGGTCTCTGGTTCTAGTAGCTGTATTTCAGAGGTCAGGTTTACAGATCCTGTAAAATATTTCTTCTATATATGTGTATATTCTACTGTTTGAAATAATAGAGAAACCCACCTTCAGAAAAATCTCTTTTTGTGACATGATGGCAGAAACAGAAGACAGCATGTCATGCAAGCTGATTTAAGTTCGTTTTTTTAACACTAATTAATGTGTTCATCGGTCAAAGCAGGTTTCACAATTGAGCCAAAGACAAAGTTTAAGAAGTATGTTCTTCCTACAGAAGTAAGGTAAAGGGAGCAATAATTTTTTAATAATATTCAACCTATCATAATCTGTCTACTTAAGTTTCTATGACATGCAATCTAGAAGATTCCCAAATGTTTTGTCAAAACATGGAATCAGGTTTGAAGCCCAGGTTCTTGAAATCTCCATGAAATCTTGAGGTAGTTCTTTTTTTTATCTAGAGTCTTCTGAACCAAAAAACCAAGTTCTTACCTTCCTCATACTCACCATGAATGTGTAGAACAGAGAGTTCTTAGCCTCCTGGTCATGTAAAAGTCCCCAGTCCTAATGGTTATAGACCAATATTACTAGGCGTCCCTACTCTGAAGGAAAGGAACAGTTATCTTCATTAGGCCCAGACTTTGTTACCACTGCTCTCGGCCCTGGTCTCTGGAAATTTGTTCGTTCTGTATCATGCTCCATAGACAGGTCTGAAAAACTGATTAAAAATGAAAGATTTAGAGAATATGCCCTTTGAGTATTCTGAGAAGCTCTCTCAACCGGATTCTTGTCTTTGGATATTAGTGGTTAAAAACCTTTTTTAAACTTGAATAATTTCATTTTCTTGTGATCTGGGTGGCAATACTTTTGAAAATATAGTTTTCACAAACTTTTAGTTTTAAAAGGCTTAAATTTCAGTCACTTTCACATACCAAGAGTCACCCTCTCAAAGATTGTCAGGACATTCCTCCCTCTGGACTAAATTATAGGTCCTTTGAACAAATCAGGCTTCTGTGAGACCACATTTTTTTTTTTTTACTTGAATCCTTTTATCCAGCTTAAAAGATCTATTTGACATGAACTAGTTTCTTTCAGTAATGGTGACTACAGGTACTGAAGCAACACACCAAATTTGGGATGTTTTCTTACTATACAACAATAGTTATGTTTTATTTGATGAAAGCAGTTTTGTTTTTGAAACCTGTAAGGTATGCCTTTTCTATATTTGCTCAAAACTCCGTTTGCAAATTGGCAAATACTTTTGTGACCTTATCTCTATGATACTAAGTTATGAAATATAGCTAGTAGCAACCAGCTCACTATTTCAACATTTTGCCTCAAGGTCTCCCAGCCCTATGTTGAAAATACATTAAGAGCATTTCTGCCTTTCAGGATATTATAAGCAAAATTTCACCAATATTTTGGCGCTGAAGAAAATAGGTTGCCAGTTTTCCTACCTCTGTTAGCAGTTTCTTCACTTTAAACACTGGGTCCGAAATAATCTAGGTTGGTTTACAAACACCAGTCCTATTTCCATGGCCAATTTTTATATCAGCTCTTATTACATAAGAAAAGACAAACAAAAATAAGTACGTAAATAAATGTTGTAGCTTCCAGCAACAGATATTTACTTTTTTCATTCCTGTGCAGTTTAGCTTAGAAGTCTGTGCTCCCAAGTGTTCCTCCTGGGGCCAAGACTGGCAGGCAAGAGCTCTTTGTCACAGCGCTTCTAGAGATGGCAGATGTGCAAAATGACACACACGAGCGCACAAACACATTAAACACGCTGTTAATGTCACATCTGCTCACATCCCATTGGCCAAAGCAGTAACATGGCTGAACCCAAGTTCAACTAGTAGTAAATGCATTCCTGTCATGGGGTTCAGGAAGACCCAGTTACTATTTGTCACTACTAACGTGCCTTACTTAGTCTGCTAAGGCTGCTAACACAGAAAACCATAAACTAGGTGGCTTATAAACAAAATAAATCTATTTCTTACTGTTTTAGAGGCTGTGAAGTCTAGATCAAGGTGCTAGCAGATTCGGTGTCTAGCGAGAGCTGGGTTTCTGACAGCTTTTTGCTGTGTCCTCACACAGTGAGTAGGATGCGGGAGCTTTTCCAGGTTTCTCTAATAAAGGCACGGATCTTTTCAAGTGGGTTACACACTCGTGACTTATGGTAATCACCTACCAAAGGCTCCACCTCCCAATACCATAACATTGGGGGTAACGATTTGAACATAAAAATGTGGGAGGGCACAGACATTCCGTCTACAGCGATATGTAATCTAACATAGTCTTACTAAAATAAAGTTGAATAAAATAATGTCTTCAACGACATTTTTCAAGAGTTACAAAACAAAATAAAATAAACACAATACATTGTAAAGGATTCTTCTTAGCTGGAATTGTAAGAGACGAATACTGTTTATAGGCAAGCCATCAAGGAGCTTCTGGTTGGTTTTATCTGTAGTATTTTTTTTTTCTGTAGGGCTACTTGCAGCAACATGAAAGTATTTTATGATATTTGAATATAACACAATTAAACTTTTAAAATATATTGCTTTCTATTGATTATTCTTGTCAGGGAGATACTGGGACTTCTAACAAAATAACATAAAACAAGGAAGAGATGTGGTGAACCGGGTGGTTTAACACAGAAGGCAAAATGTATGCTTAGAACCATGGAAAAGGGAACTGCAAACTACACCGGTGCAATCAACTTGGCAAATAAATCCTGATAGGAGGGGGCAAACACATTGCTCTGAAGGAATAGCTCTAAGAAAAAAATGTGTGATAGAGTATTTAATATGTTAATTTTGAGAGGAGTTATTAGTTTGGTTAGCTATTTCATACTCTCTAAGCAATGTGTTTTTTATATCAAGAAATCTTGAATAATTTTCCATGTATTCATTGATTATAGGAATTTTAACACATTATATGTAACTATTATTCTTTTTTGTATTAACCTTGATATAATATACCCTTCTACTTCAAAGACTCAATTTTGTCTTATGGATCAGGTAAATAACCTTTAGACAGAATTTTTTCCATCTCATTATGCTCTGTTTTCTCCTTTTAGAATGCCTACTATCCTCATTGTTAGCTACATAGATCTATCTGCCATGCAGCCTACTTTTTGCGCAATAATTATCTTCAGTTTAGCAGTTCATATTAGATACCAAAATAAAATAAACATGTTATTTGAAAGTTATTTGCTAAATAACCATACGCTGATTTTCAAATAATATTGACTACAAA
Organism: Anoura caudifer; assembly: GCA_004027475.1. Taxonomy (NCBI): domain Eukaryota; kingdom Metazoa; phylum Chordata; class Mammalia; order Chiroptera; family Phyllostomidae; genus Anoura; species Anoura caudifer. Next base: position 24,839 of record PVKU01004492.1, on the reverse strand, counting down.
CTTTTTCTTTGATCTTGAACACCCTCATATACTTTGAGAATACAAAAGTTTTTAGAGAATGAGGAATGCCTTTTTGTGAAAATGATGTTTTAGGAGAAATCTTTGCTGTGTACCCTAGAAATAGTCACTTCACTCAAACTTGGGGAAGAGCCAGGCTTCCAAGGAGTCCTAAAAAAGCTGAATAGGTTGCAAACACTGTGTTTATGATGGTCTAGAATCTGACTTCGCCCTGAAAAACATTGAGGAGAAGAGTTTCTCTGACATCTTTGGTGCCAGAGCCGGGAAGCCTCATTACTATGGGATTTGCTGATGTTCTCATGGCTTATTGGGCAGCGGTGAGGTTTGCATTTCCAGACGTTGAGATGCCACATGAGAAAGAGAAGCAACATGGCCTACAGACCACACAGATGGCTCTAAGCAACCCACAAATAAGAAAGCGGAAGCAAGCCGAGACTGAGGAGGAGAACCAACCGACCCCAAGAATACAGAGAATCTGCAACAGCAAAGTTCTCTTAGGCCAGCCTGGCAGAAAATGTTCAAATATCCTTGAAATTGTGTCCCAGCACACAGAGTCAGTCATCTTTCAACTACTGTGAGGCCCATAGAGAATGAAGTTTAGGACAGTACTAATGAAAGCACGAACTGTGGTACTCCTGCGTCTCTCCTTCCATGGGGATCACAGGGCAAGAGACAGCAGTAAGAAGAGAATCAGCTAGTAGGAATTATAAGAGCCCGGGATGCTCTTTCCCACTGTAGGTGCCCAGTCTGAAGCTGCCTAAGCTTCTGTTTGCTACTGAATCAACTCAGAATTTCGATTAGTATCTTTATCTGACATTTTAATGATCAAATCTGTGTTTAAAACTGTTATAAACAGAATGTCTGCTTCATAAGATTAAGCAGTTAACCTATAGAAATGCTAAAATTTTTATCTGGATAAGACTTTTTTTGTTGTTGATGCAGCAACAATAAATTTATTTTATTGAATTAACTAAAAGGATGGTGGAAAGTTGATACAGTATGGTTCAAATGCATTGTGAATGCAGTTTCTTCAGTCAATTTTTCATCCATGTTACAATTTATTCAGGGTAATATTTCTTTCATTTTATCAATCAGTCTATCTATCTATCTATCTATCTATCTATCTATCATCTATCTATCTATCTGTCTACCTATCTATGTATCTATCTATCTATTCATCTAGTCATCCAACAAAAATTCCCATGGTCAGAATAAATAAAATTTACAGAATATTACACCATAGAAAATTAAAATAGAAAAGATCTGTGGTTCTACTCAATCATTCATCTTCATTTTTACATGCTTTCTCCATTTTCCTGAACTGATAATTGCCCTGACTTTAAATATTTATAATGAGAGAGCAGACTACTACTCTTAAAGGTAGTTGAGCCAAAGGTAAGATTCTTAGTATGCTCTTCGTTATATTAAACTTAATTGGTTTCTTTGCATATTTCACCATTTTACTTTTGACCAAATACTTTAGGTTTTTCCTCTGGAAAAGTATATAAAAGTTATTGAACATGAAAAAAATTTTCATCAGCTGAAATTATTATGTCTTTATACTATCTCTTTGCAGTCTCTTAATCCTGATTTTCTCAAAGTCATGATTTCACACACCATAAGGCCTATTATCTCTGTCCATCTTAAATTATAGCAAATGTAAATGGTCCAATATTTCAGAGAGAACTTTGGGTAATCTATTTGAACATACATGTCTATTAATGTTAACTAATTTTACTTTTATTCTATCAGTGGAAATCAGTGAGAATCAGATCTCACACTGATTTTATCAATCTCTAGATCATCAGGTATTTTTCAAATAATTATTAATCCCAGTTCAAGCCAGGTTATACCATTTAAATGATTGTAGTGCTTTAAAATTTCCATTTAAAAATGCTGTCAATTCAGCTTGCTAGATTTAGACCACCATTCTAATATTATAAAGCAGTTTTAAATCCCAATAATGTAATTTAAGTCATCAGACATCCTTTCAACATTCCTGTAACCAGAGTTTTGATACAATATCTCACATTTTAATTCAATTAATTTATAAATGATATAGAGCTATCCATAAAAATGAAATACTACAGACCTCACTTAACGTCCATCTTAATGAATTAGAATATTTTATATAAATGATTGTAGTCTACTATAGTTCACATTTTGAACAGTTTCACAATAATTTCAGAGTTTCCGAAGTTTGCTAATGACATAAACTCTGTCCTATTTAATACCAAATTCAATGAACATTTGCATCTATTATTTTTCTTCATAGCAGAATTGGATGCTATTCAATTTGTTAACAATTTTCTTTGCAAAAGACAAAAAAAAAACAACTTATAGTAGTATAGGACAAAGAAGGAATATATTGAATTTTAAACTTCTTTTGTAAATTTTAGTCTTTTTTCATATTTCTAGCCTGAACCACTGTCATGTATTGGCTTGAATATGAAACAGCTTCCTGTTTTTGGCCAAGATGGAGGCATAGGTAGACATGCCTTGCCTCCTTGTGCAACCACAAGAACAATCACAACTAACTTCACAGCAAACAAACAAACAAACAAAACTCAGAAGTGTTAGAAAAAATAAACTGTATGAAGTTTGACAACCAAGGATTTAAAGAAGTCACTTTCATCCAGAAGGGTAGGAGGGGCAGAGATAGGGAACCAGGGTGCAGAGGACACTGTGTGGTCTTACATTCATGTGTGGTGGATAAAAGTCAGAAGGAGTACCATGAGAGTGAGCAACCTCAGTCCCAGGCCAGATCACACACCCTCACAACTTATGGCTATAAAATCCAGTGGTAGTTGGGGTGGCTGAAGAAGCTGTTAGTTTCTTAGGAGAGTCTATTTAAAGGGACCACATAGTCCTAGAACATTCCCAAACCCACCCACTCTGGGATTCACTACTAGGGCAGGGATTAGAAGGGTGCTAGTCACATCCTGGAAGTGGGTGAAGTGACTGAAAATGGGGTGGGTGCCAGGCAAGCTTCCAGAACCCAGGCAGTGGCATTGTCCTCTCTTTGACACACACACACACACACACACACACACACACACACACACACACACACACTCTGCCATAAAGAGGTGAAGCAGGTTGCCCCATCCTGGCCAATACCTAAATACCTATGGCTCCTCCCCTTACAACTTCACAGGTGCACCAAGACAGGGGGTCAAAGCAGTGTTCCCTGATACACAGAAACAAACCAGGAGTGTGCCAAGTTGGAGAGACAAAGAAATATGGCCCAAATGAAAGAACAGAACAAAATGCCAGAAAAAGAACTAAGTAAAACAGAGCTAGCCAACTTACCAGATGCAGAGATCAAAACACTGGTGATCAGGATGCTCAGAAAACTCACTGAGTATGGCAAAAACATAAGGGAAAAAATGAAGACTACACTAAGTAAAATAAAGAAAAATCCACAGGGAACCGACAGTGAAGGGAAGGAAGCTGGGATTCTAATCAGTGATTTGGAACATAAGGAAGAAATAAACACTCCACTGAAACAGAATGAAGAAACAAGAATTTTTTTTTTAAAAAAGGGGAGTTTAAGAAGACTCTAGGACATCTCCAAAGGTGCCAGCATCTGTATCATAGGGATACCAGAAGGTGAAGAGGGAGAGAAAGAAATTGAAAGCTTATTTGAAAAAATAATGGAGGAAAACTTCTCTAATTTGGTGATGGAAATAGACATACAAGTCCAGGAAGCACAGAGAGTCCCAAACAAGTTGGACCCAAAGAGGAATGCACCAAGATACATCATAATTAAAATGCCAAGAGTTAAAGGTAAAAAGAGTATTTTAAAAGCAGGAAGAGAAAAGCAGAGAGTTACCTACAAAGGAGTATCCATAAGACTATGAGCTGATTTCTCAAAACAAACTGCAGGCAAGAAGGAACTGGCAAGAAGTGTTCAAAGTGATAAATAGCAAGGACCTACAACCAAAATTACCCTATCCAGAAAAAGCTTGATAGAGTAATAAAAGGGCAGATAAAGTGCTTCCCAGACAAGGTCAAACTAAAGGAGTTCATCATCACCAAGCCATTATTACATAAAATGTTAAAGGGACTTATTTAAGAAAAAGAAGATCAAAACTATGAACATTAAAATGACAGCAAACTCACAACTCTCAACAACTGAATAAAAAAAAAACAAAAATGAACTAGGCAAACAACTGAAACAGGAACAGAATTACAGACATGGAAATCACTTGGAGGATTATCAAATGGTAGGGAGAAGGGAGTGATGGGGGAAAGATAAAGGGATTAAGAAGCATAATTGGGTAGGTACAAAATAGACAAATGGGTGTTAAGGATAGTATAGGAAATGGAGAAGCTAAAGAACTTACATGCACAACCTTTGGACATGAACTAAGGGGGGATTGCTGGAGAGAAATGGGCACTTGGCAGAAGGGGCAGAGGGGGAAAATTAGGAAAATTGGGATGCCTGTAATAGCATAATTAATAAAATATACTTGAAAATAGCTTTCTAACTTGTTTTTTCCCCTCCAATTCCTTTCTGTGACTACTGAGATCTTTGTAAAAGAAAAGCAGATCATTCTACTTTCCTAAGAGAAATTTCCCCAACGGCCTTTAATTGACCAGAACATGAGGTGCGAGATGATTTCAAAAATGGTGAACTTGAACATGTATCCTACTCTTATCTCCCTACCTTCCTACACCAACTGCCCAATAATGATACTCTTATCAAAAATACGCTTCTTTTCAATACAGCTCTTATAAATATTCTGTTATTTAGTATTGCTGCCACCTAGGTTAGTTTCTAGAAAGAAAACCAAGGAAATTGTTTTCAACTAGAGTCCTACAAAATTCATGTTCTTCATTTTAGGATTGACTCAAAAGTCTTCTCGGATAAATATTAAACTATTCTATTATAGCTCTCTGACCTGCAGAGGGTGTTTGCTACTCCTTCACAGTATTTAATAATAGAATGCAAACATGTTGGCATAATTATGTAATGTAATCATTACCTGTCAATCTCTGTACTGCATAAGAACATAGGTCATAAGATACTATAGAGAAGAGCCAATACTTATTCATATTTGAAAATTGCTCTGTTTTTAGTAGGTGTTCAATAAAGAGCTACCATATACTGACTTCTTACTAAGCTCCAGAAATTCCGATAAAAATTTCACATGAATTCTTTCATTACTTATCTAAAGAATACTACAAAGGTATTCACATTCCAATTTTGAAGATGATATGTTGAAAGTAAAAGAATTTACATTTTTCCTTCAGGAATGTCTTACAGCTAAAAAGTGTTGATGCACTCTGGGCAAATCATAGTGAAGATCTGATAAAATGTTCTTGCTCTTTTGGTGCTTAGAGTCTAGTGGGGGACTCATGAATCAATCAAAGTGTTTTAACAGTGGATGCCTAATTACATATTAGGGTCCATGACTTGAATTGACAAATGTATTACCTATTGTCATATTGTGTTTTTACATTTGAATTCACCACATAGGTTACATTTATTTGCTGCATAACGACATCAGCTATACATTTGTACCCTTGTTTTATATTACCGTGTGGATAACAATTACTATTCATTATAAATTAATTTTATTTAAATCATGGATGCAGATTACTTCCACTTTCTGGAAGTTACCCCAATATGTTAGTTTCATTGATAAATTCTGTGTTCTTGGATTGAATATCTATTAGTATTTATGTTACTAAAACTCATTGTGTTTCTCTCCATACCTTAGTCTTGTAATTCCCAAAACATATCATACAAATATTCAAACATTTTATTAAAATAATTACTTATAATGAAAGTTTCTTTTTGATATCCCTTTATGAAGGGTATGATCAGTTTCTTAAGAGAAATGCTCTTGTAGATTTTTCCCTACTATTATTAATGAGAGTTTTAACCTCACTCCTTAAACTTCACACTTATCTACCTTCATTCTTTAACTAAACCAATGCATAGGGGAACGGGTTGAATATATTTTAGCTACTATCAATGTGTCTGATTATTGTGGTGGTCCCTTAATCCTATTGATCTTAATCCTATTGATCTTAGCCTTGAGTCATTCTGGTATAAATCGATATTAATTGATTAAAATGGTCACCGGTGAAAGTAGAAGAATGGTTTTGCTGCTCAGAGTTAATTTTCTGAATGGATCTATATTTCTGGTAGATCTATTGTTTTTGTTATTGTACCAATGTTTGCAACAGTAATTATATAACCACATAGGGTAGTCTGAAAGTCATGCAGCTCTGTGTTAAAAAAGAAGTTCACAATCAGTGAGGTAAATATTTTTTTAAAGTAATTGTTCTCCTCCAAAAGGGTGAAAAACATTTTATGAAAAAGGATTATTGAGAAAGGACAGTTTTGTTTTAGGTTTTTAAAAATCTAATTATTCTGTCGTTGCAACCCACAAGTAAAAACTTGCCAAATGAATAGGAACATACATTAGTGCAACATATTGACCACCCAAAAATAAAGACAATACAGGAACCTAATACAGGAACCTAATATGTGACAATGTTGGCTTTGGAAGTCTCTGAGTATGGGATGGTAATTTTGTAAATGAAATTGGCATGTGTAACTTTCTACTAAAAGAAAGGCAAACTTATATCTATAATTTATATTATATGCCAAATTGATCCCTAAAACTGACATTCATTGAAAATAAAACATGGAAATGTTAATAGATAATGAAGAGAATCCTTGAATATTTGTAAAATCTTACAATGGAGGAGTTATTTTTGTGTAAAACCTTCGTTTATGACCTCTGCCCCCCAAATATTCAAAAGCAAACTGGGGTAGTAGCAGCCCTTAAATTATCCATGCCCTGAAACTCATTTTTAAAATAAACTTAGTGGGTTTTAGGGAAGTTTCATTTTTATGGCTGCAAACAACTTTATTTGATTTATTATATTTTTGTAAGAAATCACCAATAAACAACTTATAGAGATTTATGAATAAAAACTGAAATTTTAAAGTGAGTTTAAATAGTTGGAGTTAAAGCACTGAATGAAATATTATGTCTGGGATCTAATCAGTGTTTCTGTCTTCTGAATATTCAATACTATATTAATGTCTCTTACTGGTAATCTTCTAAAAGGAAGAAAAAACAATTCTTGTAGTTCATTACTTATACCTCAATATGTCCTAGAATCCATAGCAGTAAAGATGGACATGCTGAAGTATGTGAAGTTAAAAATGTATATTTTGAAATATAGTATTTTTTAAAAAAAACTAAAAATGCTAGATGAAGGAAGAAAAAATATATTATTTTGTGGTCTTTGCCATAACTAATGAGCATTTATAAGAAAAAGTGATAGAAAAGATTAGGTACTGGCAATTATCAGAAATAAAGTTAAAATAGGCAATAAAAAAGGGTCAGTATTTCAGCAGACACTGAGTCTAGGGATCTCCTAGTAGATGGAAACACAAAAATTAAAGCAAAAATTACATGATATTTTAAAAATCAAACCTCTAAGTAGGCCATCGCTGGCAATACACAATCATTTTTGAGCTGGAAATCCGACTCTATTACTACATATAACACGATATTTTAATATAGAGAAAATTATGGAAAAATTTGAGATGGCCTTAATCAAAGATAACACCTTATTGTCATGCAGAAAACTAGTATTCTCTAAATTTTTCTAGATTTTTTCTAACTTATATTTAACATAACATGTAGAATTTGCTCTTCTCACTACCACAAAGCCAAGGGGTTCAAGTTTCTTCTGTGTGACTTGCTCCCTCAATGATCAAGCGCAGAATATAACTTTGAGTCTGATCATGTGCTCATATGTCCTCTGATCATAAGACATTGTTAAACATTCAAAAAGACTCTCAAATAGATAAACTAATAAAATTAATTAACATGTTCTTTTGGTGGTATCTGTTGAGGGGAAATATGTGATTATTATCTGCTATCAAAAGTCTTACTTAACATTTTCTTCATAATTTAAGTCAAATTCTAGTAAAAGTAATATTTTAACTCTATTATTACCATAAGTAATGATGACAATAATTTCTGCTAACTCTTTCTAAGAAATAATAAAAAAAAACAACATTAAAGATAGTATAACTTTAGAGTCATTCTGTTGGGAACCATTTAGCCTGGTTTCAGGAGCTGTAACCCTCACCCCATGGTAGGCTGCATAAAAGCCCAGGGGACCTGCTTCATCTGGGTCTGTTCTGTCAAGAGGACCTGAGCCACTAAGGAGACAAAGCTTATCTTCCTGTCAGGAGCACGGCTTCTGCTTCATCCATATCTGGCCCCCAATGCTTGGTTGGTTAGTCAATGACGGGTAACACCCCTTAAAGGAGGGGCAACCCAAGCGAGACATGACCATTTGGAAGGCCCTCAAGGAAGGACTCAGGGGACTGCAACAAAGAGGGGGTGGTGGACCTTTGCTCCCTGGCTATTCTGACATAGCCTGAGTCCTCATTTCCATCTGGGAGATGTCTTCCTGATCCCTTGCTTCCTGGCTCTAATCGGCTTAAGCCTGAAAGTATGACAGAGGGGGGTACAGCCCTGTGCTGGCCAGAGCAGTTCCCCGGGTGATCTGGCATAAGAAAGAATTCACAAAATCCTGTGAAACCTGCTTTGCTAAGAGTGCTCTCATTTAAATGATAAGGGTCCAAGGAGGAAATGAGTATGTCTGCCCCATTCCTGACAGACAGTGACTCAGATTAAGCCCTCAGATTTCTTTGAAATGTTATCCATTGTTTGATCCTTGCCACCTGACATACCTGTATTCCTGTGTATTTGAACCCAATAAAAGCCCAGTGAGGAAGGGGCTCTGGGTCCTTCTCCTTTGAGAGACTGACCACCTCTCCTCCCCAACAAGATCATGTCTTGGTAGTTTCATTTTCATCCATGGTGGAGGGGGGACTCTGTGTGCAGATTCCCCCACATCATTCTAATCAATTTTATTAAATATTTTAAAAGTTAAGTAAATAAATTCCTTGTTAAAAATTATTATATTATCTACTGAAGCTCTAGCTGGAGAATTTATCTTACATTATTTTAATCTGATCAGATGTCATTTCTGAAAAATAACTGATATGTCTTTTCATGCCTTAAATTTAAAACAAAAGCTTAAAAAGACTATCTTTTGCGGACTATTTTCTTTCTTCACTGAATGTATGTGAACACCACCCAAAAGTCTTACTCTGCCTTTAATTTATGATTCTCTTTAGCTTAGTATTTCTTCACAGAACTTCTTTTTTTATTTTAGTTTTAATATTGACTTTTAATTACAGTTGGCATACAATATTATGTGAGCTTCAGGTTAGCGATTAAACATTTGTGTACCTTACAAAGTGATCACCACGAGTCTAGTGCCCATTTGGCACCTTGCATACTACTGACTAGAGTGCCTGCCCACTGCAGAGGCTAATTTCAGGACGGGCAGTTTCTACCTCATGTCCTTCACTTTTCCACCCATTCTCCCCTGCTTTGGCAGCTCTCACTTTGTTCTCTATACCTATGGGTCTGTTACTGTTTTGGTTGTTTATTTATTTTGCTCTTTTAGATTCCACATGTAAGTGAAATCATATGGTATTTGTTTTTCTCTGACTTATTTCACTTAGCATAAATACCTATAGGTCCATCTGTGTTGTAGCAAATGACTAGGTTTGATATTTTTATGGTTCAATAATATTTTCTTGCACATAAGTAATAAATTCTCTTAATCTTTTTGCCTATTGCTGAACACCTAGGTTGCTTCCATATCTTGGCTATTATAAATAATGCTGCAGTGTACATAGAGGTGAGTATATCCTTTTGTATTGGTGTTTTTGATTTTTTTAGGTAACAACCTAAAAATGGGACTTGGGGGTCATATGGTAGTCATATTTTTAAATATTTATTTAGTTTTTTTTTAATTTATAGAGAAAGGGGAAGTGAGAGAGAAAGAAAAGGAGAGAAACATCAATGTATAGTTGCCTCTCATGAGCCCCCCTACTGGGGACCTGCCCTGCAACCCAGACATGTGCCTTGACTGGAAATCGACCCAGTGACCCTTTCCTTCACAGTCTGGTGCTCGGTCCACTGAAACACACCAGCCAGGGCTCTATTTTTATTTTTTTGCTCATCTTTAACTGTTTTCCTTAGTGGCTCCCTCAGTTTACAGTTCCACCAATTGTGCAGGAGAGTGTGTTTTTCTCTACATCTTCACCAACATTTATTCTTTTTTTTGTTGTTGTTTTGATAGTATCCATAATGACAGGTGTGAGGTGATATCTCATTGTGTGTGGGTTTTGTTTTGTTTTGTTTTGCTTTTTGCATTTTCCTGATCATTAGTGATGTTAGGCATCTTTTCATGTGACTTGACCATCTGTATGTCCTTTTTGGAGAAATGTCTATTATTTAGGTCCTCTGATAATTTTTAAGTCAGATGCTTTGTGTGTGTGTGTTTTACTATTGTATGAATTCTTTATATATTTTGGGCACTAACCTCTTAACAGCTTTTTTTGACAAAGTAGAAATTCTTGTCATAGAAATTCTATTTTTATGCTTCAGGAAGACAGTTTAATTGCTTTTACATAACTACTTTGTCATAATAAATTTCTTATTGAATATTAATAATGTTATTGGTCTGCACCTATACAAAGCATCACACATTTACATTTCTTATAGGTTTACAATTATCTTTTTCACACACAATCTCTCTCACATATTGATGAACTAAAGATATGCCAATTCATGTACGATGATTGTTATTTGGTCTAATTCTATAATGTGTATGGCAATGTATTCTATATTGTCATTAGAGAGTGGTTTAAAACAATATAATATAAACCCTAGGTTTACCTTAATAAAGTAAAAAAATGTGCTTGTTATAAACGATTAAGTATTGTTTAGAGATATTCATTTCATATCACCTTCCCATAGCTTTGATCAGAAGGGCAGAAACAAATTTTATACTAGTCTAGCATACTTTTGTTATGGATTATTTTTTAAAGAAGCACAGTGAGATTGAACACTGAATGGAATGCATAATGTATGGGGACATGAACAGTGAATAATAAATTTTTAACTTAAACAAGAACCTATTTCTCTTCAGGCTCAATAGTTTGATCAAAACACTGTGTTTTAAAATGCAGCTTATAACCTACCACACTGAAATAAGTGGCAGAATGTTTCAGATAAGATGTGAATTAAGAAATCTCATCCTTCGGTTACATGTCTCAGGGAGTTGGACTTTTCCCTTTAATAAATATTTCAATCTAAAGAGAGACGCCTCAGCAAAATGAAAACAAATGGCAGTGCTATCTCCAAAGAGACAGTGTATTATTTTAAATTGGATGAAATGGCCCATGCTCTGCCCTATGACAGTTAGTTGCTCAAAAACGAGACAGCCAAAAATAGAGTTAACTCCTTCTCATGGACATGAAATCCAGTCTCCATTTTGCTGTTCTAATTTGAGATGAAGAAGAGAGGGAAAAGGGGCACCAAGCCTAAATAATCTTCTTACAGTGTATATGAAACATCAATGAGGGACAGAGCATGATCTCAAATAAGGTCATTGCAACTCTGAACTAACCTTATTGATTAACACCTTAATATTCCTTTTTAAACTTTATTTTTATTGCTGACACTATGACAGATGTCCCCATCTTTCTCCCCCTTGCCCACCTCCACCTTACCTCTGCCATCACACTCTACTTTTTTACAGGTATTCAAAAGATGGAAAATAATAGTTAAGTAGTTATAATAGACAACATTTACAAATGGACTGTTATTATCTGGGTTTTCACATTTGAATGTGAAATTTTTATTAGAGAATGAACTGGGAGTTGAGTGTGAAAGGAACACAATCACGCAGCTTCATATGTCACGCCACGTTATTGTTTTACACGTATCAGGGAGCCTCATGTTTCTTGTGTCCTGAAGAAATTCAGAAGCTTTTTAAAATCTCAGGACAACATGACTCTCAATATTTACACTTACCACCATTTAGTAGAAGTGATTTTGTGGGGGAACTTATCAATGTATGTAAATATTTGGTGGTAGGATTCCCCCCTTCTTTTTCATTCTAATTTCTTCTTGCTGGGGAAGAGTACTTTTCAGCATTAGAAAGCAGCCAAGTTAGGTGACAAGAAATGATTGCTATTAACAAGATAAAGTTTGTTTATCTTTCAGATGTTTGTTTTTGAAAAATAAGAACTTTGGGTAAAACAAATTTTATCCTTGTCCATAGGGAATTTATAGTCTGGTGGAATTAGCATGGGAGTGAGAACAAAATTACAACACAGTGAGATTGATTTCTTTTGGGGAAAATATATAAGGCTATGAATGTGTTTAACATAGAAAATCAACCCAGACTCCAGAATCACTGGGGTCTTTCCGGATGAGCAGTAATAATTTAAGAAATGGGAAACGGAACTAAAGTTGTCCAAGCAAAAGAAACAGCAGAAAAGTCCTGTAAGGAAAAAGAAGCCTTTCTCCTCGAGGGTGTAGCTCAATTAGTCTTGGACAGGTACCTAACTAACATTTAGGACATAGGGAACTTCTCCTGCCTTTGAGGGGATTTTTTTCCTAAGGCCAATGGACAGTCTTTAAAAACTGGTAAGCCAATCAGTGGCAACCAGACATAGGAGACAGTTAATGGAGATGTGGAGAGTCAGGGAGTCACATTCTATGATGTTGCAGTAATTTCATCTTCTTATAACAATCATTTTTCTTTATACCATTGGTCTCTGAGTTTGACGCTTCGATCCCTGAGAGTATCCAATGTAAGTTCATAAGGTCTACATGATAAATACTATATTTGTGGTAATGCTGAGAAAATAAGTTTTGTCTTCATTGTGCTGACATTTGCACAGTGCAATCTAGGGGTTAATTTAGTTTTATTTAAGAAAGTCATTGGTAGAGAAATAAATAATTTAAATGCATTAAATCTCTACCCTTCAGTCATATCTTTTTTTGGTTTTGAATCACAGAATGGGAAGTTTACATAAAACCTTTAGCTGCATACAAAAGACATCTGAGCAGTATCACTCACAAGATTGTTTTTTGAGATGTGAGCTGAACTAGCAGCTTTTGTTTTCATGGAACATTGTATTTACTTAAAAGAATGACTGAAGACAAAGTATAATTTTACAGCCTTATTTATTTCTAGATGTTTTCTCAAAAATCAGCAAAGAAAGCCTGCCAGTTCAAAGAATACAATTGATAGTACTTGTGGATCTAGAATACAATGTGTTCAAAACAGTCTTTATTTCCCTATTTCCAGCTCTGCTCAGGATCGGAGTGTTTAAGTAATTTACCCCCGATTTACACTGCTAGCACATTCTGTCAAAATGCTAATCTCTATTGTTTTTATTCAAGAGAGAACTGATACAGTGTTGCTTTTATAAATTTTAGAATTACACAGGTGTCAGCATTCATTTCTCAGTCATAAAAATGATGAAATAACTAGATAGCACTTTTTTTCCTAGGAAAAATATTCCGGCCCCACACTAAAATATTCTGTATTTATCATTGTGACTTGTTTTTAATGCCTTAGCTGATTGTAATGTTTCATCAAGTTTGAAAACTATTGGCCTAGATTTTGGTTTTCCTGCAAGTTAATTAAACTATACAAGGTAGCAATAATAAAACCTTTGACAAATTTGATTACATCTACAGGTATCTTAGATTCCTCTATACCACACATGTTTTTTTCTTAATTTTTCATTGAAAGGATTTAATGTCCTTGCAAATACCTTTTATGCAGTGACAAATTAATTTTTAATCCATGATTCAAATCTCTTTGAAATAGTGAATTTCCTAAGAAGTACAGCTGCTAGACTACTTCCAAAGGAAAACTACATGTAATGAAAAATCCATAATTGCATGCCAGTCATCCCATTATATAACTTACTGACTTTTGAATATTTGCTGCAACTGTAAATTGCAACCAAATGCTCCTTTTAGATTGACTGGATTATCTAAAAATTATGATCACCATAGAAAAAGCAAATTTGTGGCTTAGAATAGAATCTTCTTTTTTTTTTTAGCAAAGACACTAACTGAATTATTGTCTACTGACAAAAAAGGAATGAGGTGAATATCTCAAGTTTGATTGGCTATTTAACTTTTGGAACTGTATCAATACTATTTATGTTCTGCACAAATCTAACATTAAATGCTTATAGCTCTCATGACAGAATATACATAATGCATATTCATGAATTAGCTGCACAACACTTAAATACATCAATAGTAACAGTTTTGTGCTGTGAAACATACTTTAATTTACTGACAGTTTGTTGATCCATTTGCAATTCTTTTGCTGTTTACTTTTTCCTAATTTCATATTCTTCCTGATATGTAAACATGCTACCCTATTAATTCAGCTTCAAGATTCCAGTTCACTAGACAGCTTAATGCCCTTGTTACACAATTGCTTTTGTTTGTTGTACTGTAACTGCAGTTTTATGAAATGTTGCAGTAAGTATGAATACAAATGTACTAATGAAGTAAATCTGTTAATATATGAATGCATTTAGCTCCTCAGAGTGCATACTTAATGGAACATACAAACACCTAATATACTAGAAAACCTTTGAGAAAGAGATTAACTAGCTGCATGTGATTTAAGCTTTTACTTGAGAAAATATGCATTTTATTAAATTAGCTGCACCTATTTAAAAAAGAAGTACACAAACTTAAATTTCAAAAACTAGGAATTTTAAAGACACAGATTTTACCCATATTAAATTAAAAGGAAGCAGTTCTGACATTCAATTTATCTTAGTTTGCAAGATTGAACATTTGAGGCAGTCGATTACTGATATAGAAAGTATGTACAGAATTCATGGGTGTGTTTCATGCTAATGGCTCAATAGCAAGCATGAAAAATAACTACCCACACTGATGCCTGCATTACTTTAACATAGAAATTTCATTGAATATCTCCTACAAGAAAAATTTTACTTAAAAATCACAGGGGCAAATTAAACAAGTTCAAGCGCTCATCAGTAGTTATATGTAATAATTTTTAGTCATGTGTCAATTTACCTTTTCGGGCAAAAACTATTACTGAGATTTTATTTATCTACTTGTAAATCCATGAGAACATAATGTCCAACTTAACTTGTACACACATTTGTAGACTAGGATATATATTTTTTATTTTCTGCAGTGTTCAAGTATAAAATATAAACAATACTTAAAACATTTGGCTGAGTGTCTATAATATTAGCTGCATGTAAAGATGAAGAAAGTGAGCTCCTCAGAAGAAAATAACTTCCCCAATGCCGTGTTGGCTAAATCAGGACAGGAATATATTCTTGGCAGGATGCACTGCAACAAATCAACTAAGGGAGTATCTTTCAGAGTAATGATGACATTGTATCAACTTTAGAATGTACTTTTAGCTTTATCATAGATTATAGGTGTATATTATGGTTTTGTTTTATTTTTCCATATTTAGTGGTAAGTGATCAGATAAGTTTACTGAACTATTTTGCATGAATAACCTATTCCATATTGCAAAAACACAATAAATATATAATTTATTCCCATTTCAAATTCTTCAATGATTCCTAAGCAACTGGTTTACCTGATAACAAGATTCGCCATTTCAATACATCTTAAAAAGTGTAGATGTCACATTATTGATGTTGTTTTATCTATGGCCTCATATACAAAAATGTCAGGTGACCTACTGAGCAATTTGAAGTTACAAAAAATGACTTTGATTAGTTTATTTGATTAATTTATTTGATAAATTGATTAGATAACTTAACACAGGTCATAGACAAAGTGGCTATGGTGAATGTGGTATAGAATTGGATACTTGTACAATAGAAATAAAATACATACTTTTAGATGCCAGGATAGTGAACTTGAATGAAAAAATCTAGTGGTTGAAAACATAGCAGGGTTTGAGACAAAGAATGTGATATGGACCTAATAATTTACAATTCATCTTTGTGTTTGAATTCAATTCTGCAAGGACCACTTAGTAAGGAGGACTCTCTCTGTGAGAGGACAAATATATCATCCATAGGCTATTAGGCCATAGCTTTAGGAGTGTCTGATGAAATACTGGATGAAGTAAGGTGGGCCAAAATTAGTATTTTGGTCCATTCACTGACAAAACAATTTTCATGGAAGCTATCAGGAAGCGTTCTTGGAAACTTCTTTATTAAAACTATTCTTAAGCACTTACTTACAGCACATATACGTAACTTACCACAATGTACTGGTATAGTGAGTACATGAGTGAGTACTGTAATTTTTGCTTCAACTATCTTGTATGATTTAAGAAACTCATAAAAAGAAAGATCGTCTATTATATTTATCCTTATCATTTATTTACCCATTCCATTGTCCCTTTAGTCCTGAACATGTGGTCCTCTGCTGTTAGTTTCTTTGCGTGTAGTGTTGTTTAGCCATTCTTTAAGGATTGCAAATTCTATTCCTTGTCCTTCATCAGAGAAACTCTTTATTTCTTCTTAATTCTTGAAATGTAATTTCCTCAGGGAAAGTATTTCCAGGTAGCATTATTTTCTCTCAGCATTGAAAAATAAGCTATTTCCTCTGGCATTCACAATTTCAAAGAAGAAACTTCTGTCATTCAAATGGGTGTTCTTTTGTAAGTAATGTATTAATTTTTTCCTCTCAGCTTTTAAGATATTTTATCTTTAATTTTTAAAACTTTAATTATGATGGTGGGTGAAGCAGTATGGATACTTTAGGTTCACATTATATGTAGCTGATTCAGCCTCTTGGGTATGTATTTATGTATTTCACCAAATTTGGAAAGATTTCAGTCATTATATTTACAAATATTTTTCAATTGCATTCTAACCACATTCTTTCTGAGACTGATTATATAAAGATATGAATGTTAATACTTTGTCATTTTCTCACAAATCCATTAGGCTTTTTACATTTTGTTTTAATCCATTTTCTCTGCTCAGATGGAATACATTTTGTTGTTCTGTTTTCAAGTCTCTGATTCTATCTTCTGTCATTTCCACCCTACTGTTAATTTCATTCCACCAGTCATTTCATTTCAGTCCCTGAGTTTTTCAGTTACATAATTTCCATTTGGCTCCTTTTTGTAACTTCTGCTTTTTGTTGATTTTGATTTGTCTTAAGCAAAGCTATTTTTATTGAAGTATTCTTTAGGTGGTTGTTTTAAAATTTAGTCAGGTAATTCCAACATTTGATTCGTTTTGGTGTTGACATCAGTTCACTGCTTTTTCTTGTCAAGTTGTGTGTGTGTGTTGTTGTTTTCTGGTTCTTGGTGTGACTAGAGATTTTTTTTAATTGTATGCTAGACATTTGACATACTGTGGTAACAGACTCCCGATCTTATTTGAATCTTCGATCTCAATAGGCAGTCACCCTATTGAGGATGGTGAGTGCTTCCAGCCTTGTGCCAGCAGATTGGCCCCCAGGTGCCTCCACGTGTGGTGGGGGATGAATCCACACACGGGCAATTTAGGGTACGACCGAGACACCGCTGGCACTACTGCTGCTGTGGATCAGGCCACTTCTGTCACATGTTTGATGTGGGACCCTGATAACGTTCGCACAGCTGTGATCAATCCCAACCTACCCCAGAAGCATGGCACTCTTCTGCCCACCGCTGTTCAAGGTATGGGGCAGGACCCGACTGAGATCCCCAGCCAGTCCACCTTCTTCTTTCCAATTCCCAACATCCTTTTATGACTACGTGTTGAATTATTTCAGTGAACTTAATTGAATTTGGAAGGAAGAAACAGAGACATGAGTCTACACCATCCTCTTCCAGACTGGTAAATTTAATTTGTTAGTGTATAACGGTGGTATCTAACACATGGAATTATTGGGGTTATTATATGAATATGTAAGTCCACATGTGATAGTGCATAGTACTTTAAAGACATTACATAGAACTTGGTAACCATGACATATATAGTAATGATTGCTGTTGTTGTCATTATTATTATAATTATCCTGTATGTCACTGTTCAGCTAATAATTCTTACCACTCAACACTTTGCTTTTCTTGCTTCCCAATCTGGTATTTCTCTGATCTTCTCATTATCCCTTTTGTTTATATTCATGCAGAAGTGAGCTTGATAATTTTAAATGATTTCATCCTACTTTAGTATGTGAAGTGCTAGAATGCAAAGATGCATTTCTCCTGTGTCATATAAATAAATGGTATTTTAGTAGGAAACATGAATAAGAATTATCAAATAATTGCTGAAGTAAAAAATCCCATAGCTGGTATGGTAAATCATCCATCGTGAAGTTCCCAATTTCCTCTGGAGAATGGAAATTGATTCAAGAATTGCAGTCAGTTGGAAGAAGTGTTTAACTTCTACCAGAATGTATTCACCTTGGTTGACATGGCACATTCTATCTCCATGTATGCATAAGTAAATATATATATACACACATATATACATTCCCAGTATTTATTCCCTTGATAACTAAGACCAAAAATAAAATATGTGAGTAAACAATTGTTATAAAGATTATTCCATACAAAATAAAAATGGTAAGCATTTTAATATATTTTGATGGTTGTTAAATTTTAGAAAAATTACTGAAGTAAACATAGAATGAATGAATGAAGTTGCAATAAAAAATTAAAGAGATGCATTTCTTCCTAGGTTCCTCCTGGAAGCATGTTGCTTAAAGGAGAATGTAATTTCAAGACCCTTCTATTGTTATATGTGATTCAATTCAGGGTGCAAAAATAATGTCTAGTAGGAAGGAAAGCACTATTTTTAAAAAGTAGCTAAGAAAATTCAAAGCTAAATAAGATGAGCAGTTGAAAAGGATCCAATTTGAAGAGAAGGCAAAAGAAAAGTCTTTCCATATCTGGCATTTCTGAGTCAATGTTTTATCATCAGCGAGCTGTTAATATATAGACATAGTTTTTCTGAAACACCTTTGCATTTAGTAGGAACCAGATGCCACTGAAATCAGAAAACATAAAAAAATGCCTTGCACTCTTGCCTCTGTCAGTCTTCCTGAGGCAGCTGCAATGTGAAAATGATAGCTTTCTTTTTAAAAGGAGAAAGTACTTCTATCCAAGTCAACATTGTGAATTTAAAGATCATGCATATTCAGGACAGAAATTTGCTTCTATAAGAAACTGTACTTCTCTGCTGGAACATTTTCCTAGGGCTCTTGTTTATTTTTAAATAAAAGCAAAAGTTGTGCTAATGAAAGGCATGAATCAAAATGTAAATGTTAATCAGTAACTAATTCATTGTTCAGTTACTTTGTTTTCTTAATTATTTTCAGGTGGTATTGACCACCATTCACACACAAATACATCATCCATGTTATAAATTACCAATCATGTTCTAATTTCCATGACTGCCTGATTTTAAATAATTAATGTGAATTATAATATATATATGAATGCCTGCATTGCATTTGGTTATATCTCTCAATCTGTGGTTGCTCTTTTTTCTTTCTAGAAGTTTTTAAAAATAAGTCTTTATTTTTAATTATAGCTGACATACAATATTATACTGTGTTGGCAAAAAAGTCTACTTGTTTTTTTCCCCATAAGATGGCTCCAGTAGCACTTAGTTGTCTTTAATTCATTCAAAACAGCTTTGTTAGATTGTATTGATGTGTCATATAAGTGTGCATTTTTAAAAAACAATAAAAATTGGTGATTTTTTTGTAGCTATTTTAATATTGGAGATGGGAGAACAAATGCAACAATTTTGTTAAATTATGTTTTATTATTTCAAGAAAGATAAAAACACAACTGAAACACACAGAAAGATTTGTGCAGTGTATGGAGAAGGTGCTTTGAATGATCAAATGTGTCAAAAGTGGTTCGCAAAGTTGTGTGCTGGAGATTTCTTACTTGATGATTCTCCATGGTTGGGTAGACCAGTTGAAGTTGGTAGCAATCAAATAGAGACATTAACTGAAAACAATCATTGTTATACCAAGCAAGAGCTAGCCAGCGTACTCAAAATATCTAAGTCATAAATTTAATGGTGAAAATGAGAAATGTCTTTTATTTTAAGGAAAAACCTAAGTGGACTTTTTGGCCAACCCAATACTAGTTTCAGGCATACAACATTGCAATTAGACATTTGTGTACCTACAAAGTGATCTTCCCCACAAGTCTAGTACCCTTCAGACCCCATACATAGTTTTTACAATATTACTGACTCCATTCCTTATGATGCACTTTACATCTTCTTGTATAATTTTATAACTGGCACTTTCTTTTTCTTTTTTAAAGATTTCATTTCTTTATTTTTAGAGAGAGGGGAAGAGAGGGAGAAAGAGAAGGAGAGAAACATCAATATTGCCAACTGAGGCCTGGCCTGTAACCCAGGCATGTCCCCTGACTGGGAATCGAACCAGTGACCCTTTGGTTCCCAGGCTGGTACTCAATCCACTGAGCCACACCAGCCAGGCTGGCACTTTCTTAATTATTTCTTAATCCTTTTAATTTTTAAATCCATCTCCCTGACCCCTCTTTCATCTGGCTATCCTCACTTAGTTCTTTGTATCTATGAGTTTGTTTGTTTTCTTTGTTCATCTTTGTTGTGTTTTAGATTCTAAATATAAGTAAACTATGTGGTACTTGTTTTTCTCTGTCTGACTTATATCACTTAGCATAATACCTTCTTTCTGGTCCATCCATCCATGTGGTGGAAAATGGCAAGATTTCCTCCTTCCTTTTTATGACTCATAGTCCATTGTAAATATGCGCCATCTTTTCTTTATCCATTTGTGTATTAGTGGAAACAAGTTTTTTTTTTTTTTTTTTTTTGAACATTTAAACCATTTACCTTCAAAGTAATTATAGGTGTGCCAGCTAGGTGGCTTCTGCCCACTCTTCTGTCTGGGCGAAAGCTGCCTCTCCAGCCCTGCTCTGAAGCCAGACAATGCACGTCCTCCCTGTATGTCCACGGCACTTTCTAAGCAACTGGCACAATGCTGGAGATGAGAGCAAGGGAGCGAGTCAGGGAGTAAATCTGTGCACTGTCCCCATAAAAGGAACCCCTGGGACTCCAGCAGACAGCCCTCTCTTTCACTCACCTGCAATCCCTGCCAGTTCCCACAGAAGGTATGGGGATTTCTCCTCCTAGCACTGCGTCCCTGGGATGAGGAGCGTCAAGTGGGGCTGGGATCCCTCAGTCCTCAGGAGGTGACCTCTGGAGCCTAGAAATGCCCCCAAATTTTAACCGCCACACTGTGAGTGTAAGGCCTGCCCCTTCTGCATCTTCAATCCTCCTACCAGTACCAGTGTGGCTTCTTCTGAACATCCTTAATTGTTTAGGACTCCTTTTAGCTAGTCTTCAGGCAGTTCTTCCGAAGGGTTGTTGTGTAGTTTATTTGTAATGTTAGTGTAGTACTGTGAGGTGGGGGTGACCACAATGTTTACCTGCTCAGAAATTTATTAGGCGGACCCTCCCCAAAATGGAATTACCTTCTGGAGGGTGGACCCTTCTAGTACAGGCTTCCCCCAGTAGGGGGGTGATCTAGGAACCCGTCTGTATCAGTGCACCAGTTGCCATCGTTGTGAGAGGCTGCATTTGGCTTCAGTGATTTTTTTTTGAAGACTTGCTGTGTTTGCCCATATCATGATGGCTGATTTACTAGCACACCTGCCCACAGTGTGCTGAGCGTCCAGCGGTTTTTGGCCCAAAAGAGCACGACCCCCTTGCCTACCTTCCCTACTCAACAGGTCTTTTCTCAAGTGACTGTTTTTGTTTCCTCAAATGTAAAAATTCCTCAGAAGGAAATATTTTGCTGATTTGTGGAAGAGGTAAACAAAATGACAGAAGCTCTAAAAGGCATCAAACTTGATGAGTTCAAAAACTTTTGAACAGTGTAAAAAACATCTCTATATGTGTATTGCATCAAAAGGGAGAATACTTGGAAGTTGACTGGTTTAAATATGTAAGTATAGAGAAAAACAATTTTTATAATTAAATTTCATTCTGTGTGTGTTGCCACCTTGTATTTGTAAAAAAAAAAAAAAAAAAAAATCATATCATTTGTCCTTTCATTATGTTTTGGAATTTGCCAATTGCATCCCATGGTTTATTTCCTTGTTCCCATGTTCTTGGCCCTTGTATTTCCCGTAAACTGGTGGCTATGGGGAGATTCTAAAGTGCACATGTCCAGACCCCACCTTAAAAATGTATTCAGTGGTGGTGTGAATGTGGGTGCTGGGAATCTCAAGTTTTCCTAGATCTCTAGGTGAGTCTGAGTCTGTTTGCTTCATGCTTGGCGATCACCAACCCATCTGGCTCTGCTGGTGACCACGAGTCAGCCTCAGTCACAGAGAGGGTGCCAGACAGACACTAAGTTTCTGATCTCCAGTGGTGGACAGTGTGGGGTGGTCCATGCAGGAAAAGCCATTAGCTGTTTTTGGTGGGTTAACTGAGAATCGCAGTGGAAACTTTCTGGGAAGGAGGCATAACCCAGGGGGTGTGCCTCCTTCCTCTAATCCAGGTTGGGAAACCTCTTAGGTGACCAGGACCTTCCCTTGCCTGGAGGGTGTGTGTGCGTCGCGGGAGGATCCACGGTCTTGCTGCCGTGACCCCTGAGGCAAGTGTGCTGTCCGCAAGCTGGGTGATTTCAGCCCAGCCCGGGGGCCACAAGCTGCTGAGGCAGGTGGGCTGTGCCACAGGCCCAAAGCCTGTGCTATTTCCCGCCTGCTGTTGCTAATTCCCCTCCCCCACGGCCTTGGGCCAACTGTCCCCTTAACTGCTGAGCCAGTCCACTGGCAGCAGCCAGCATCTCAGCGCCAGGGCACACAACAGTCAGAGGGACCTGTCGTCTACACCAGGTCACTCCACTGCCCTGGTCTCAGCCCACCCAGGACCCCTTCACACGTAAGAAAGACCCACAGTCCTCACCACGGCTGACAAGGCCCACCATAGACTGGGCCGGGCCTACTTCTCCGATCGCGTCTTCACTCTTTTCTCTTTCCTCCCCTTTCTGCTGGTCCTGGAACAGGCTGGCCTCCTTCCTCCCTCAGGGTCTCTGCATTCATTTGCCATATTGTCCTCCAGGAATACTCTTCCTCCAGCCCCGCACGTGACCCATGACTCACAGCTCCACTGAAAATCTCCTCCTCTCAGTGGCCTTCCCTGACCTCCTTGTGTAACCAGCCCCCTCCTTGTTGTACCCTCTTATCCTAGTGTACTTTCATTTGTAACAGTGTTATTTGAAATTATAGTGACTTGTCTCTTCCTCTCGTTTGTGGATGCTTTGAGGGGAGGGGCTGCAGTCACCTCAGTAACCAGATATCCTGAGCTACAATCACAGGTGCTCAATAATATTTGTTGAGTAAATCCATAGTTAGAGGGGTGGATTCTCAGATGAGAACAGCACTTTCTCAGTCCCTCCTCTACACACACATGTACAAACATGTACACACATGTACAAACACATACGCACACATGCCCCACAGGGAAGTGCTCTTCGGTTTTAGCCCAAGTTCTGCCCCAGTTTGCACTGGGGTCATGGCAGGAGCTACACAGAAGCTGCACCCAAGGGTCCTTTTCAGGGGCAGGGGGTCTTACAGGACCAGGCTCCCCTTATGGGAAGGTGCTTCAAGGGGCCAGGGAGGTTTGGAGTTCCCACATTGGACAACTGCATTTTAAGTCAAACACTGGCTTCCCTGGCCAAATTCTGACAGATTTTTCCTTAGGATGGTGTCTTTTATTTGCCTGTTTGGGGACAGGCTTCTGTGAGTTAGCCTTAGCTGGGGTGGCAAATGCAGCATCCCCATGGGGCCAGTTGCCACCAACCAGGCAGGGGACATGGTAGCCACCAGATGTGGAGGGATAAATGGAAGTCACAGCTGCTGGAAAGAAAATCGGAAGTGATCAGTGACATACGCTGGACATAGTCCTGCCAGGACGTATCCTCTCTCCCAGGTTCTTGCGGCAGCCTTCTAATCTGCTTGGCATCCAGCACACAGCCCTAACCCAGCCCCTCTATGAGCCCCCGAGAGAAGAGGTGTGGGCTTCAAAAGGAGTTGTGTGGGCCCTGGGGCAGCAGCAGGAGACCAGAGCATCTCCCCGTTCCCTGGGAAACAGAACTCGAAAATAATTGTGATCAGGAGTCTCCCTAATCTCTCCCACAATAGAGACAAGTTTCCTTACAGCTTGTCACCTCTGAGGCTTTGAGAAATACCTTCCAAGTTTTGCAAAAAATAATTTTTACTATAAATTGGCTTCAGAACCCCTCCACCTTGGCAACTCCTCTCAGGCCCGATTCATGCCTGTTTGTTTTATCGCACTGAACTCCAGTTCCCTGCTATTTTTATCTAGCTCAGAAAATGTCCAAATGCTGAGGCAGAGTGACCAGGAGGTTTAGAACTTGATTCTGGGTACCAGGCCTAGGCTTATATCAGCCCAACCCTCCGGGATGCGATTTCTCAGCCCTCCAGTCTCAGAATCACTTCATCACCCCCTTTGGCTCCTTCCTTCTTCCCATGCACTGAGCCCACCCTCCCCCCAGGACTCAGCAGCCCAGTCTGGATGTGTGTGAGAGGACCCCTGTGGACGTCTACATGACAGCACAGTGAGTGGGACTGGGTTTGCAGGACAGCTTCATGAGCAGTGCTTAACAATTTTTGTCACTTCTCCATGAATCATTTGCCAACAGAAATGCACGTGACATTTGCTAAGAGAAAAACTAGTAAAGGGTCTAAATGGAAGTATCTTATAGCCCAAAAGGAAGGTTATATTGATAAAGATGAGAACTTTCTTGCCCAGGAATGCCATTGCACTTGCCCTCAGTAGTGAGCAGAAACACTATGGGTCCCTGAGGAGCCCCAGGCCACTGGTATTACCAATAGCTAGTGTAGTTCTCAGGGGTGATGGCCAA